>JAADXQ010000081.1:0-36840 GCA_023337915.1 Pythium angustatum | reverse complement strand
TACATGCACCAATTGCTGGGTGGGTACTCGCACTGACAAGGGCGTTCACGGAGCTCTGAAGAAGCTCATGAACGCGGAGAAGTAGCTTGAGAATGTGCTGCCATGGCGAACTTCAGTGCGCCCATCCAAACGCGTGGAAGCAAGTGCAATAGCCGCTGCAACGTCTCGATCCACGCACGACCGGATCTCCTCGCAAAGCGAATCGGCGTGCCCAAGGGCCTGAGCCAACTCACCCAATTTCTTTTGCAGGAACTCCACTTCGTGGATACGCGACCAAAGCAGCTTGGACACCATCGCGTCCACGATGGGCTCTGCGGCGACCGCAGTCTCGGCTGTGGCCGTCTCTGCTGCGGCCGTCTCTGCTGCGGCCGTCTCTGCTGGTGAGATTTCGACACGACCGACACATTCTTCGCTCGTGTTGGTCGAAGAAACCGGATTGACCGCCGCCACACCACTAGCGCCGTCACTGACCGGATCACAAGCCGACACAGCGCGCGCGTTCGCACGCGAATATGCGTCGCACTCCATAGAATCGTTGCAAACAAGAGGAGAACTCGGCGCTTGATCTGGAATGTCAGGGACGACAGTTAGGTACGCTGCCGCCAAGTCCCGTGTACCTATTGAACTATGTCGGGACGACACCAATTGAAGTTCGGGATTTTGGGGACGCAGCCGAGTACCGTGAACCTATTGAACTATGTCGGGAAGACACCAATTGAAGTTCGGGATTTTAGGGACGCAGCCGAGAACCGTGAACCTATTGAACTATTCCCGAGGGAATCTTGAACGAAACTTTCAAGAACTGATGAAAAAAAACGCGAGTACCTTGAAACTATTGAACTACTCCGGAGTATTTGACCACCTATTCAACTATTTCGATATATTACCCCCTACCCTAGACCGACTATTCAACTATTCAGATAAATTACCTCATATTTGGCGTGAAAACCCAAAAATACCAGATAGTTCACAATAGTAGGATAGTTGGATAGGTTTCCGTCTATTTTATGCAAAACGAATAGTTGCTCCAAGGCGTGTCAACCGCAGCCCTATCGTTTTCAACAGAACCGATCATCCAACGTCCCTGCGTTTGGATCAGATCACACCGACGCGGTGCAGAGGCAGCTGCTGGCTCCATGATGCTCGAGCCTCGACGCCCAGCACCAGCGCTGTCTTCCCACGTCGCTTTCACACGAGCAGTGACCGTACCAGCCAAATCCTATCATCGCCGCCAGCATGAGCAGCCCGGCCATGCCCCGAATGTCGCTGGGCGACGACGCCGACCGCGAGGCCTTCCACGCGACGCTTGCGTTCCTCGACGAGTACGACGGCGACATTGACTTGGCGCTGCCCGACAGCAGTGCCGACGTCGACAGCAGCAGCAGCGACACGGCGTCGACGTGGTCGCCGGCACCCACGACCTCGGCGAGCGAAGAGCCGTCGCAGTCGGAACCCGACTCGGAAGCGACGCTCAGTCCCGGCGGCAGCCCGTCGGCGTCGCCGCTCAAGTCGCAGACGCGTGCGCATGGGACGACCAAGAAGCCGACGGCCAAGCGTCGTCACGCGTCACCGGTCGACGACCCGCGCATGAGCGCCAAGACCGTGGCCGAAGGCGCGTACCCGAGCCGCACGCGACGCGCCGAACTCGAGTACTTGCGTGGCAAAGTCGGGGAGCTCGAAGAGCGGTTGCGTGTGCTCAAGCACACCAAACGACCGAGTGCCGAGCGGCTGCTCGTGGACGTCGAGACGAAAGCCACGCCGTCTCGTTCGCTGCTTCAAGACGACGAGAGTACGACCAGTGAGACAGCAGCTTCAGAGCCGTGGGAACTGGCGGTGGCACAGGCACCGCCGCTGCACGCCACCGGAGCGACTGGCGATGCCGAGTCCATGTGGGAAGACGTTGCGATGCGCCAGTTTGAGCAGCGCCAGCAAGCCGAGATCGAGAACCAGCGCCTGCGCAGCATGCTCGAGAGCCAGCTCAAGCTCGCACGGGGCTTGGAGCGCCTGCTCAAGCGCACAAACGCCGACGTTCGTCTCCCACCCCCACGCTATCTTTCATATTCTATGACGCCTAACCTCTTGCTCTGATGTATTATAGTTGATTCTCCCGACGAACCGGCTCAAGCGACCACGCCTCTCGCCCGACGGCCGTGCCGACGCTGCCGCGTTCGACGACTTGATGGGCGTGATCGACGAGATGTACACGCAAATGGACGCGGTCTTTTCGGACGTGCGGTTCGCACACGAAGACGCACCGCTGCGTGACATTCAAGTGAGCCACGACACGGCATTGGGTACCGTCGTCGACGTGTTTGACGCCCGTAATTTGCCGTTCGACTTGCGTGCAACGTCGGACGCGGTGTGGGGCTACTTTGTCAATACGTCCGTGAGCCACCAGCACCAGGTACGGTCTCCGTTATCGTTGACTCTACAAGGACCTTCGCTGACCGATCCCTCTCTCTCTCTCTCTCTCTCTCTCTCTTCCTATAGCAAGTCGAGATCACCGAGGACGTGATCAAGAAGCACTTTGACTTTGTGGTCGAAGTGCAGCGGTACCAGTCGCACTTCCGTGGGCGGCTCGCGGGCCGGCGGTACTTTGAAGAAGACCGCATTGTGATTCTCTGGGTCGCGATGATCGAGCCCGAGATGCCTGGTGGTGCTAGTAGTGAAGGCATGGTCGTGCGTCAGAAAGGCTGGACAATCGTCAAGCGGCCCAACAAACTCCCGCCGCATTGTGACGCTGATGCGCCCGTCGCTCGGATCCAGTCCAAGCACGTTGCTGTCCCTTACGTCTACGACGACGTGCCCGACCAGAAGCGCCGGACCGGCACGCTGACCAACTTTGTGCTTCAGAGCGTCTACAGCCACTTGCAGACCAGTCGCAAGATCATTGAGAACGTACTGGTCGAGGGTGCGCTCCGAAAGGCATGAGGTGATGAGGTCGAGGAAGTGAACATGTATGGTTGTGGAAAGGGACACGGAACCGAGAGGATTTTTAATGCACACGCACACGTTGAACTGGCGCGTGTCAGCGTCCGTATTGATACTTATCGGAGCCGATCGTCACGGTCGGGTCCTCAGTGTCGACTGTACATCGACTCAAGATCACGGCGAGGCTCACAGGCGTTTTGCCCGAGGGTGCGAATGGATACACACACCGCTCACGTCTCGGACAGTGCATGACCTGTGAAAGACGGTGTGATGTGGCTAGAACATGCGGTCTCGCAGGTCTTTTTGATCTGCACGCCGCGACCAAATCGATCGATTGGCCATGCACTATCGGTTCTTGCAGGCCCGCCACTTGGCGCCCACCATCCCACCCAGCGTGTGTGACGACACACCTTTCGAGTCGTCCTCCTGCTGGACAAACGTCCAGTGTGGTGCTCCAACTCCAACTCTAACGACTATGGACGACGACGAGATCCACGCGACCATGGCGTTCCTAGCCGAGTTCGAAGGCGCTGCGTCGGACGAGGAGCCGTCGTTGCCGCGCCACGCAGGACGTGTCAGTGCCACGGCAAAACCCGTGGCAACGGCCGCCGGAGTGCCCAGTCGACAGCGCAAGACGACGCCAAAGCCAAATACAAAAGCCAAAGCCTCGCGTTCGACGCGCAAGACAACGACTAGTAGTACCACTACGACGTCGTCCGATGAGACCGTGGCAGAAACTGAGATCGTGGCCAGGACGACCAGCGCAGCGTCATCAGAGACCGTGCCGCTTGCTGCGCAGCCCAAGAGCCGCAAAGAAGAGCTCGAGTTCATGCGCGAACAAGTCAAGGAGCTCGAAGAGAAGCTGCGCCTCCTCAAACGTACGACGCGGAGCGACGCAGACGAACAACAAACCGACGAGCAGCTCAGCGGCGGGCTCGCGCTCGTGAGCCTCGAGAAGACACGGCAGCCCCAGCGCATTGCGTCCATGTGGGAGGACCTCGCGATGCGTCAGTACCAGCAGCGCCAGCGCGCAGAAGTCGAGAACCTCAAGCTCAAAAGCTCGCTCGAAGACCAACTCAAAGTCGCCAAGAGCCTCCAGCGCATGCTCAAGCGCTCCAAGTGTGACGTACGTACGATTCCCATACTACTGGGGTTATTCTATTAGAACTCACACGGGACGATGCTGTGATGTAGGTACTCACGCCGCAGAACCACGCCAAGCGGAGCCGGCGTCTCGACAACAAGTCCATGGCCGACGAGGCCGCCGAGTTCGAGGAGCTCTCGTCTACGGTGACTGATATGTACAGCGACATCGACGCTGCGTTTGCTGACGCGCGGTTTGCAACTGCAGACGTCGACTTCCGAGACGTGAACGTCCGTCAGGACGCGGTGACCGGCACGATTATTGAAGTCCTGAACGCCAAGATGGTGCCGTTCGACTTTCGCACGACGGCCAAGGCCATGTGGGACTACTTTATCCACGATTCGCTCGAGGCCCAGGGCTTTACGGTCGAGGTACGAGCTGCCACAGCGTCTCCCTTCTCTCGATCTCGAGGACGCGGCTGAGCCTACATGTGCCTTTCTTGTAGCGTACGTTTCAGCTCGCGAACGACGCGGTCATGAAAACGATTCGTGTCGAGCTCCAAGTCAAGCGGTACCATGGTCTCTTCCGCGGCAAGATTGTCGGACGACGATATTGCGAAGCCGACCGTGTCGTCATTGTCTGGGCCGTGCTGGCCGAGCCCGTCGAAGTCTCGGACGCACCGATGGACGGGATCCTCATGCGGCAGCGTGGCTGGACCATTGTGCGCAAGAGCGAGCTCGACGACAATGTCGCCATGATCCAGACCAAGCACGTTGCGATCCCGACGCTCTACGACGACGACGTGCCCGACCACAAGCGCAAGCTCGAGCTCTTGACCAACTACGTCGTGTACATGCTGTTCCACCAGATCGACGCGGGGCAGCAGGTCGTTGAGAATTTGCTGTTTGAGTCGCTGCGAACTGCGGCGACGGCGACGGCCTTGGCAGCTGACAGCGACACCATGGGCTACACGCATCGATGACCAGCAAAGTCGATGACTTGGTGAGTGAGCTTCGAGCAGTTGGTTGTCGGGCACGATAGCCCTTAAACCGATCCAGCGGCGTGCCTCTTCCGGTGTCAAGCTATCCCAGTTGCTTCCCGTCCCATCACGTTCCATCGTTCCGCTGATACAGTATTCATACGGGATTGGATTCAGGGATGGGAACAGTTGTGGCCAGTCGACGGTCCGTCTCGAATCCAAGACAACCTTTCATGGTATCGGCGGCAACGCAGTGGGTTCCTACACTTTGCTCCTGGTACGCTCGGCCACTCGAGACTCGAGAATGCGCCTCTTCTGACTATGGATATTATTTAATCTACACATCATAGGCTGAGTGGCAATCTACTGGTGGCGTCCGAGCGAGAGGTCAAGCATTCGGTTCTCTAGTATCTGCACATTCTTTTTGTCTTCGCGGCGCGTCGCAATAGACCTCGTAAATTCGTCGAACCGCTGGGCATTGACCGCAGCATCGCACGTGTCGGACGCACGCACAACAATGTCGTTCACGCTCTCCAAGTACACACGCGGTCGCGTGGACAGTTCATGGGCGAGCCGCCCCACGCGGATCCAGCCACACTCGAGCACTTGTGAGTCGCCCACGGAATTCGTAGGCGCGTACGTATCGCTGGGAGGCGCCGATGAGACTTCGACCCCAGTCCAGCAGAGCAAGACGCTGCCGTCGGGCAAGTCAGTGCGGCGCAGCGCCGTGACGCCTTCGGTCGCGTCGTGATCGTCCCGGAAACGCAGCAACATCTCATGTGTGTGCTCGTACGCGATCGTCTAGACAGCAGTCAAGGTCCGAGTATGAGCGATCAGGATTTGATATTCACAGCGAAGAGAACTAGACGCACCGTGGATCGCCTGGGCTCTAAAAGCATGGCGTCGACGAGTACGCTCCATGCAGCCCTCGTCAAGATCGACAGCTTGAAGGGAATGAATCGACCCGAGCGGAAGCGCAGAGTCATCTCGTCGCTGCTGTAGGACGTGTCAAAATACCTGTTGCTGTCGTTGCTACGTCGCCCCTGGGGATCGAGTAGCGGCCGCTCACAGGACCCGCTCGCGACGCACGCGACGATCTCGTCCAGGCGTCGCCGCAGCATACTGATCGTGTCTGTGTCTTCCAGTCGCCGAAACGATCGCTGCGTGCACAAGAGCAGTCCACCCGTACGAGATATTAGTGATAAGTATTCGTGTCCAATGCGAACCAAAGGAAGACGAGTAGACCGTACCAATATCTGTGGGTGACATTGCGAGTGCCACAGGTGCCGACACTGCTCGAGCCGGCGCTGAATGTCGAAGCGCTCGAGCTCGAGTGTGAGTGGATCGTAATCACCCGTCGAACGATTCACAGCCAGCAGCGTATTGTGTAGATCCCGTAGCTCCACGCGGAGATCCAGCAGCGCATCGGACGCGCCAGCCAGCACTGCGAGGTCGCCTGCGTCGCCTGTGTCGGCGGCGCTGCCGCTGGTACGCGACGCTGCGTAGTACGCGTCGATGAACGCGAACGCATCCTCGACGACCTGTGTGTCGACGTCCACGATCTGTCGCGGAAGCGCTGCGCCTTCCATGGCGGATACTGTCGGGCAACGAATAGACAAGCCAGTAGCGAGGCGAGGAAGCGGGAGAGAGTCTCCAATTGCGTCGTGGTGGGTGCCGAGACAGACGTCTGAGACGTGACTGCCCGGTTTCTACCACCACTCCACGAGTGACACATTCATTCTACAAAGTATTAATACCACACGTGAACGTGAGCAGTGTGGGCGTCATGTAGACGTACGGTAGACGCATTGCACGCAACCCACTGCCCACGCTCACAGCCCATAAAATAAAACATCTACTTCTACTTCACCATCGCTTCGCACTGCATCTATTAGCACCGCAAGATTTCACGGCTGCCGTTCTTGTCGGCCGCGATTGCGGCATCCAGCAACCGATTCTCGAGCTTCTGGCGGCCGTCGCCGCGGTCTTCAACGGCGTATCGCTGCATAAACGACTCAAGTCGCTGGAGTCGCAGAACGATATCATCTCCTTGCAACACATCGGCCACCTCCTTGTCCGTACGTGCGATGACGTCAAAGTCGCTCGTGCTCTGTACAAATACGGGCGAGGTTGGGCTCGACGGGTTCACGTGCACCACACGAATCCACATGGTCTCGCGAAACTCGAGCTGCGCCATGAGGTTACTCGCCTCGTCCTCGGTACTGTACATCACCGAGACGCCGGTGAAGAGCACGCCTCCTTCGGGCGGATACGTGCGACGCAAGGCCATGGGGCCGTGAACCTCGAGCCCACCGAACGGCTTGCGCAACTGTAGTGTCGCATTTGCGAATGACACGGCGTCGGCGTCGACTTGTCGCTCGTGCTCCATCGCGTCTTCTTGCATTAATTCCCAGAGTGCCCGCGCGACACTCGAGAGCTTGAACGGGTACCGACCGCTCGATCGGAGACGCACGCGCAGTGCGGTCTGGGTCGCGTTCCAGTGCGTGCTGTGCTCTCGTCTGTATGGATTACCAGCGATCTCCATCGGACATGATGGATCGATCGCGCTGGTCACGTCGTCGAGGCGTCGCAGCAACAGCGGTGGTACACTCGAGCGCACGCCGAGTCGGCCGATGGCCTCGGGCTTTGGCTACAGGCCACACAACAACGTCAGTATCAATACACTGCCCCAGCTATGGCACTATCAACGCTACGTACCAAGGCTTCCATCAGTGCCGAGCGGACGCTTTCTAGGAACGCGAGGACACTTTTCGCACGCTCGCGCTGCCCTCTCGCCGTGTGCTGGAGCACGGCGTTCTCGACCACGACGGTCTCCCGCTGTGTGCGTTGGCTATAGGCGACGCGTGCCCATAGCCGCGCGAAGTCTGTGGCTCTTGCGTCGCCTGTGTGGAGATCATGTCGAGTGACATCAAGTGTTTGCTGCAGTTGCTCGACTTGTAACCGCAGTTGTTGGATCTCCTGTCGCGGACAGCGTACACCACGGCGTCGTGGTGTCGGGCCAAAGCGCTTGGCGTCGTACACGTCGTCGATCAGTGCCAGCGCGGCCGCAAGCACGCCGTCGTACGCGTCGTCGTCGGCCAGCAAGTCCATGACAGATTGGGGCAATGGTCCAAGTCAAGTCGTCCTTGTACTATTAGGACTGACCGGCTCCCACGGTCGCCTCTACTGAACCGGTACTGAACAGTACAGTATGAAGGAGAGAGAGACGAGGCCGAACGACGTGAGTCACGGCATGTGGCGACCGGAATGATGGCGCGCGTGCGGCGGAATGACGGCTATGACGCTGGCGGCTGTCATGACCAGGGATTGCTGCGACTCGAATACAGTATGGTACTCGTAGGAGAAGGCCATGTACTAATGTGCACAGCGCTGCTGGCTCGTGTCACGCACGGCTTCTGCGTGCGATTGCCGTATCCAACAAGTGATTCTCCAGTTCTTGCTGACCGGCCCCGCGGTCTTCGTCGGCTGTGCGTACCATAAACACTTCGAGTCGTTGGAGACGCGCCATGGCGTCGTCGTCCGAGAGCCCGGCGAGCGCGACCACGTGCACTTCACTCATAGTCTCCACAAGCACAGGCGACGCAGTGCTGGTCGACGTCGCACGGGTCACGCGGATCCACACGCGCTCGTGGATCTCGAGCCCGGCCATGAGGTTGCCCTCGCGAGCTGTGCCCGTGCGCATGGCCACAGCGGTCAGCAAGACGCCACCGTCCGGTACATACGTACGACGCAATGCCGATGGACCGGCAAACTCGATCAACCCAAAGGCCTTGGGCTTCCGAACGTGCACGTGCGCATTGTAGATCTCGTCGTGGGCGAGCCGCTCGACGGGCAGCTCGTGCTCCTGCATCAAGTGCCACATGGCGTTCGCCACCATCGACAGCTTGAACGGAAGTCGGGCCTGGGCCCGGAACCGGAACGTGATCGACAACGTCGCCACATCCCATCGGACCTCGTCGTCGTATGGGACTGCGTTGGCTGTCGGAGGGATCGCAGGCGACGAACGGAGTTCGCACAGTACGTCCAGTTGGTGCAGGAGCTGTGGTGGGACGGCCCACGCATCACGCGCATGGACCATGAGCTCCATACGCGGCTGTTTCATTCACAGGTAGGCATGGAACAGCGTTGAGTGCAGGGAACCAATCCGACGCGGTCGTTGTTCCGGATCCACGCACCGTGAGTTGGGCCAATGCTGCCTTGAAGCCGTGGACAAACGCAGCGACACGCGCCGCAAGCTCGCGGTGGTGTCGCGCCGTGCGCTCGAGGGCCGCGTGCTCGGCTTCGGCCCGTGCGCGCTGCTTGCGTTGGCTCAGGGCAACGCGTGCCCACAGTCGCGCGAGGTCGTCATGGGCGATCTCCTTTAGACCGAGACGCTCGCGCGTTGCATCGAGCGCTTGCTGGAGCTTGTCGACTTGTGCGTTGAGCTGCGCGAGCTCGTTGTGTCGCTCGGCCGCGCGACGGCGTCGAGCGCGGACGCAGCGAGCTCGCTCCCGCGCACGCGTCGCGCACACGTCGTCGATGAGCGCGAGCGCCGCTGCGAGCACGGCGTCGTCGTCGACGGCAATGGCTGTGGTGCTGCCGGTCGGTTGGGTCGAGAAGAGCACGTCGGTCGCGGCACGGCCATCGGCGTCGTGCAGCACGAGGGTTTCCATGTTGCTACGGTTCTACGATAGTATCGGATAGTGGCAGCCTGGCACTGTCCGTTGCCTTTGGCCTGGCACCATGCGCCGTTAGTCTGATGGAAACATGACATTGGGTATTGTGAGATTCATGTCGTTTGTCGGGCATCAGGAGATACTTATTAGGGGTGAAATCGAGCAACCAAACAGGGTTCGAAGAATCCTTTATGAGGGTTTTTCAGATGTCACAAATATAATTAGGGGTGAATTTAGTGACAGCGCCCAGGACACGCGTTGTCTATTTAGATGGACAAGAAGCGAGTCGAGTGCAAAATGTTGAAATGCGAGTTCCGATGGTGCGCGATAACCGCCGCCATTGTGCAGCGTAGACGAGAAGGGTAGAATAGCTCTCATCAAGATTAGCAAGCCAGCTCGCTTCTTACGTCACAACCATTGGACTCGTGTGACCCATGTCGTGGATAGTGAACCTGACCTCCAGCTCATATAAACCGCTCTTCGTCCGTTTTGCTGTGGAATGCCGGTGTGAGAACCGGCATTCGACAGCAAAACAGAGCCAAACCCGTCGGCCACCGATTTGTGGCTGATTAGCAATTGTGAGTCCAAACCAGGGTAAAATTTCCAGAAAGGGGTCCAGTGTTGTTTATATATACTAAATAGGGTTGATGTGACGTATATATGTCCGTAATACGGCCGATTTACTATCGATTTAGACAAAATCGGTGAAGACCACAATAATTGATGGAGCCAGTCGAGTACAGAGTACTGTAGGTGATACAACTGTCCTGTCGGAATGATGGCGCGGGTGAGCGCTAATACACTGTATTAGGATAGGGAGAGATGGCATTAACTGTGAGTTCGTGGTGACGACGGGCCTGTTAATTTTTCAGGGCCGAGTCTCCTCGTGTTGCAACAGTGCGCTCCCCACGACCTTCACGGTGACCTTCACGGTGAACACGACCAACATCTCAGTGATGGCTGCGCGAAGAGGAATCGTTCGACTCATTGTTCGGTCTATTCATCCAGACGCCCAACTTTGGTGTCTGGATTTGGCTCTGGTGAAGAACACCCCCGCTTTCAGAATAACTTATGTCAATACACGCTAAAATGGAGGCGAGTGGCTCGCGCCCGCGCGCTCGCTGGCGCTCGCCTGCGCTAGACGCTTCGTACCGCCACCCTCCGCTTCGCTGCGGGGGCGGGCAAACAGATTGCATGATTTCACCTGTCCTTCCTGTACAGTTCGGAACCACCGCATGCAGGACGGTGGGATTGTGTTTGTGGTCCACGTTCGTTGCTGGAACGCACATCTCGTCATTGTTCTATTGCTCCCTAGACGGGGCCCGAAAACGATGGGCCTGACCCCTCTCACTCCTGAATGCGCGCGACAGTGCGTCGCAAATGCATCGTTTTAACGATACATCGGCGACGTATCTGCTCGTGCACGGGGCCGCGACGCAGCAATCGATTCTCAAGCTCCTGGCGACTGACGCCTTTGTCTTCCTGGATCGATCGCTCCGTGAACCCGACGACCCGTTGCAGACGCGTGACAGTGTCGCCGACAAACGTTCCTGGGGTTAAGGCGACGTCCAGGTCGCTCACGGTCTCTACACACACGGGCGACGTTGGACTCGTGGCGTCCACGCGCACGGCATGGATCCACACAGTCTCGCGGACATCCATCCCTGCCATGACGTTGCCGTCCACGTCCGTACCGGTCCGCATCGACACACCCACCAGCACAACGCTTCCGTCGGCCGGGAACGTCCGGCCCAGCACCACGGGCCCTTCAAACGCCATGCAGCCGAACGATTTCCGCACACAGGTCCGTGCGCTGGCGTAGCAGACTTCGTCCCATTGGATCTCCAAGGTTGGCCCAGCCGACGTCGAGGGCTCGATCGTGCGGGGTGGGAGATCGTCGCAGACACGGTCCAAGTACGTCAAGAGCCGTGGTGGTATGGCCCAGCGCGTGCCTATGTGCACACACATCTTTGCGGTGGCTACAGGACCCCGCATGGAACCTGCGTGAGTCCGAGGCATGACGGACGGACAGCGACAACATCCCTTACATTACCATGGCGTGCGCGATCGCCCCGTGGACGCCATCGAGAAACGCTGTGATGCGTGCAACGACCTCGCGCTGGTGCTGTGCAGTGGTCTTCAGCATCGGGTGCTCGTCCTCAACCGTCTGCCGCTGCCGTCGTTGGCTCGCCGCGACGCGCGCCCATAGCCTTGAGAGGTCGTTGGGCAACGTCTCGTCGTCGTCTCGTTCGATCCCGTACGCATGTCGCATCGCATTCAGCGTGCGCTCGAGCTCGTTGACTTGTGCACGCAGTCCCTTGGTTTCGTCTCGATAGTACGCGATGCGCTGCCGCCGTGTGCGCGCACGGCGCGCTCGGGCGTGCTCGGTCGCCCACACGTCGTCGATGAGCGCCAGCGCAGCGGCCAGTACCCCGGCGTCGTGGCCCAACGGCGACAAGTGTCTCGGTATTGGCACACGCAAGCGTCTCCATGGCAAACGCAGTCGGCGTACGGTGCGTCAACTCGGCGAATGCCGGCATCTGGCCGTGTGGACGACACATACCGCCATCATTCCGCCTAGATAAATCTCAGCTCTCGGTGTCGGAATGTGTGCGACGATCGCTCCACAGTGAACATGCCAATAATGCCACGGTCCATATAACCCACGTGCCAGCTCCCCGAGTCGGGGCGTGCCATGCCACCGTGCCACCGCCGACCGAACGGCTTGCTGTGGTCGGCCATACAGAGTACACACGTTGCTTACGCCGATAGCCGCGATGCGGGCGGTCGGCTCGGTCGAAAAGAGCCCGTCGGTTGCGCTGCTGTTGGCGTCGTGCAGCACAACGGTTTCCATTGCCACGGTCCGACTACTATCTGAAAGTGTCGCCACAGCCCAAGGCACTGCCAGAGTGGGAGTGCCTGACAATGTCAGGCGAGTGACTTGTTGAAAACAGACGAAATCAGGTGCATCAGTTGGCATTGGGTAATTGAAGGGGCCATTCCAGTGATCCTACTGTCGGTGAGAACAAAACGGTACAAAAATCCACGTGATGGCTGCACGAAGACGAATCCCTTGACTCAGGTGTGGCAATAGGAATCCTATGGTTGCTGTCACGCTTCCCACGGGACTGTGGGATCGTGTTTCTGGCCCAGGCGAACGCGACCAGTGCGACGCGGTCGTTGCTGGAAAGGGCACATCTTGTCATCTCTCTATTACAGCAAACTACTCCATATAAACGCAGCCTGCTCGTGGTGTTGGGCCACGGAGGTTGCACTGAACGAACTCGTCATGGGCAGCTCACCTCTGGTCGTGGCACTCGCGGTGGGTCGTTTCTCCAACGACGCACACCCAACGTCAGGCCCGACACGTGTCGGCTCGTTTGCTCGAGGCGGACACATCCAGCAAGCGGTTCTCTAGCTCCTGCTGACCGCGGCCTTTGACTGCCGTGGCCGACCGCTCCATGAATTCGACGAGCCGTCGCAGACGCGTCACCGTGTCGCGGACCGATACCCCCGGCGGCACAGCCACGTCCAGGTCACTCAAGGTCTCTACAAACACGGGCGACGTTGGGCTCGCTGGATGTACGCGCACAGCGTGCATCCACACGGTCTCGTGAAGCTCAAGCCCGGCCATGAGATTGTCGTCGCGCTCCGTGCCCGTGCGGATCGACACGCCGGCGAGGACGACACCGCCGTCGGCTGAGTAGGTACGACGCAGCACCACCGGCCCGTCCAATTCCATGCAGCCGAAGGAGTTGCGTACGCCGATCCGTGCGCTCGCGAAGCAAACTTCGTCGGCAGCGAGACGCTCTGCTGGTGCGTCCTTTCCTTGCAGCATGGCCCACGACGCCTGCACGACGCTCGAGAGCTTGAACGGATGGAGCGATCGAGACCGGAACCGGAGCCGTACGGCCGTCTCGGTAGCGTTCCACTGGATCTCGTGGGTTTGACACGGCGAACGCGTGGTCTCGATCGCACGGGACGTGAGATTGTCGCATACATGATCCAAGCAACTCAGGACGCGCGGCGCTATGGTCGACCGCACGCCGAGTCGTACCCTCACGTCCACACGGGGCGGCTACAATAGAGGAAATAGAAACAAAACCGAACTGAGTCAGAGACACTCGCTACGGTGCTCCAAGTGCAGAGACGATCCCAGACGCACCGTAGCGTGCACGATCGCGGCGTGGATGCTGTCCAGGTAGGCTGTGACGCGCGCCGCGAGCGCCCGCTGGTGCTTGGCAGTGGCTCTTAGCACGGCGTGTTCACCTTCGGTCGTCGTGCGCTGTCTGCGCTGGCTCAGTGCGACGCGTCCCCATAGCCGCGTGAGGTTATTAGCATCGGAAGGGATCCCGTGGGCCTGTCGTGCGTTGTTGAGCACGTGCTGGAGCTCGTCGACTTGGCCACGCAGCCGCTGCGTCTCGTTACGATAGAACGCTGCGCGTTGACGTCGTGCCAGTGTACGGCGCTCGCGCTCGCGCTCGGTCGCACGCACGTCGTCGATGAGCGCGAGGGCCACAGCCAACACGCCGTCGTCGTCGTGGTCCAGGACGAGAGGCTCCGTGAAGACTAACGCATCAGCGCTGTCGGTACCGAGGACGAGCGTCTCCATGGGAAGCAGCGTGTGCTGGACACGTCAAAGGTGGGAATGGCATCGCCTATTGTACGCGCCGCGTTGGGTGAGTGAGGTAGCGTCCGGCTGAGTCAAGCCTACCAACCATCATTCCGCTTAGATCTCAGTTTCCGTTGTCGGAATGTTTGCGGTGAACTCGCTCTTTTCGGCAATGCAACCAAAAAAACTGCACGGGTCGAATGCGCGCTCCTTCGCTTGCGTGCGATCCGGAGACCAACGGTCTCTGCTGTCGCAACGAGTCACCACCGTTGGTAGGAACTACTCGTAACAGGGGAGATCTCGCTGGGTGCTGGTTTCTACGGGCTGACGCGGTCGGTTCTGGGAGTGAGTTTCCTGCGGCGCTGCATTCAAACGACGTCCAGAGCGGGTGAAGGAACGCGCTGTCATACAGAGACCACGACCAACCATCGAAGTGATGGCTGCACCAAGAATGTGGTGACGCAGATTTGGCGGTCGAATTGCTAGCGTTCCTGGAACGCCAAGCGCGGTAGTCTGCAATCGTGTGGGTGGGTGGATCATAGTGCACGCGACCAGCGCGAGGCGTTTGTTGCTGGCTTACGCACATCTTGTTATCCCTCTAATACAGTACGGTACCGGTACTCCATAGACGCAGCCCACTCGTGGCATTAGGCCCGCCGCATGGAGATTGTGCTGAACGAGTTCAGGCTAAGCTGTCCACCGTGAGCCTCAGCCGTCGCTTCTCAATGAATCGCAACCGCAACGTTACGTCGGGCGCGTGTCGGCTCGTGCGCCCGGCGTAGCACCGTCCAGCAATCGATTTTCGAGCTGCTGGCGACCGACGCCTTTGTCTTCCTCAACCGATCGCTCCATGAACTCGACAGCCCGTTGTAGGCGCGTGACAGTGTCACCGACGAAAGCCCGGGATAGGACGGTGACGTCCACATCGCTCACGCTCTCTACACACACGGGCGACATCGGACTCGTGGCGTCCACGCGCACGGCATGGATCCACAAGGTCTCGTGGACCTCCATCCCTGCCATGACGTTGCCGTCCACGTCCGTACCTGTCCGCATCGAAACGCCGGCAAGCACGACGCTCCCGTCCGCTGGGAAGGTCCGGCGTAGCACGACAGGCCCTTCAAACTCCATGCAGCCGAACGATTTCCGCACACAGGTCCGTGCACTGGCGTAGCAGACTTCATCGCGGGCAATCTGCTCAGCAGACGCGTCGTCTTCTTGCATCAAGGTCCACGACGCGTGTGTGACGCTCGAGAGCTTGAACGGATGGAGGGACTGTGACCGGAACCGGAAGCGCACGGCGGTCTTCGCAGCGTTCCACTGGATCTCACAGGCGTGTTTAATAGTCGAACTGGTCGTGGTCTCGATCGCACGCATCGGGCCTTCGTTGCATACTCGGTCGAGGTATTTCAGGAGCTGTGGTGGCATGGCCAAGCGTCCGCCTAGGCGTACAAACACGTCGACCCGTGGCAGCTACAGGAGCCATAATGGAACTTAGGTGAGTCCAAGGAACGACCCAAAAAATGCGACCATGGCACGCACCGTGGCCTGTGTGATCGCGGCGTGGACGCCGTCAAGGAATGCTCTCATGCTTGCTGCGTCTTCGCGCTGGCGCTTCGCTGTGGTCCTCAGCCGTTCATTCTCGTCCTCGACTGTATGTCGCTGCCGGTGCTGGCTCACGGCGATGTGTGCCCATAGCCTCGAGAGATCACAGTCCAACGTCTCATCCGTACGAATCCCGTGAGCCGCCCGTGTAGCATGGAGCGTGCGCTGGAGCTCATTGATTTGCATCCGCAGTCGCTTGGCTTCGTTGCGACGGAACGCAACACGACGGCGGCGCATCCGCTCGTGGTCGGTTGCACACGCGTCGTCAATGAGCGCTAGCGCCGCAGCCAGCACACTGGCATCGTTAACGTCGTCAGGACCGAGCACGAGCGGTTCGACGGCGTCCAAGGTCTCAAAACTGGCGAACGCAAGCGTCTCCATCGTCAACCTAGTCTGCCCGGAGCACGTCAAGTCGGAAAATGGACGGCGTTCGAACCCGTCGGTCGGGCTCCGCAAAATGCTCGCCACCGTCTTGTCCACCATCATTCCTCGTAGATCTCAGCCCTCCGTGTCGGAATGTGTGCGAGCTGAGCTCAACAGTGGTGTCTAATCACGAGGTCACGGTCCGGCTCACCAAGCAAGGCGTGGCATGCCACCAACCCGGCTGTCATCATGCACACGATGCTCTGGGCTCGATGTTCCGTATCGGATATGGCCGGCGCCCCACACACGGACTGCAGACACTGGTGATCTTGTGCCACGGCCATGACCTCGTTGCTGATTCGCTGAAAACCAAACCCCTCGCCGATTGGCTGTGAATCACACGATCCACCTGTGCATCACAGCCTGTGATGCACAGGTGGATCGTCCACCCGACACGCTTCCATCAACGAGGATATGACGCGGACGGACGCCGAGCTCTTTGCGCTCTTGCGCCCGTGGCACGCGACGCTGCTTGCGTGCGTGCTGTGACACCGTCGCACACGACACGTCGCCGCTACCGACGCCGCTCTCGACCGAAGACCAGGATCGCGTCGTCTCGTCGCCAGCCACGCGCGTGCTGTGGGTCTCAGCTAGCAGTGAACACGTCGGCCACGTCGCCGGAGCGCTGGATTTGTTGGCGCTGGTCACACGCATCAGTACGTCGGCGCTCGACCATGCCATCGTCCAGCTCTGGCCGCACTACCTCGTCAACTGGCACGACGACGAGTGGGAGTCCGTCGCGCCACCGCGGTTCGTACTCGGCTTGAGCGTGACCGTACGACACCTGCACGAGCTCGCGCCGCTCGGCGACTGGCTCACTGGCGGTCACGATCTGTCGGACGCCTACGTGCGAGTACGAGAGCTGCTCGTATCGCTTCCTGGCTCGAGTGAGAGAGCTACAGCCGTACCCGTGCGTCTGCACTGTCAGGAACGCAACGAAGAGCACGCGGGCGACACTCGTATCGACGAGATCCTCCGTGCCCTCGTCCCACTGGCCATCCTGCAGCAACTACCCACGACACGTCAAGCGGAGGGGATCGCGCCAAGGACGCCCTTCGAAATCCGAGAAGTCGAGTTCGAAGGCCTCGAGATCGTGATCCACGTCGCGTCACTGGGGTACATGGGCCGACTCGCCGAGTGCGGCGTGTCGTTCAACCACCTCCCGGCAATCCACGATCCGTTCGTCAAGGGCTGCTCGGTCCGTAGCATGCGAGCCCTCCACCGTCTCCTCGCTGTCCCAGGACAGACGTCGACGGTGTCGCGTGGTGTCCAGACGCTCGCGGTGCTGGACGACACGCCGTGGCCGCTCTTGCTCGCGGTGCTCTCGGCCGCCCACGTGAGTTCGACGTTGCGCCACGTGCGTGTCAAGACCACCGGGACGCGGTACGGGATCGATGTCATGCGGCAACGCTTTGATCTGTGGGAATGGGTTGCCTACCTGTTCATGAGTCGCCAGGCGAATCCGACGATCCGGAAACTCGATCCCGACGTCGACGACCTCACGATCGCGGACGTCGCACGGATGCAGCGGGTCACGCAGGTACAGGATCCGTTCACAGAGATACTGTACCCGCAGCCAACTGCCGCTGGCAAGTTGTCACCGGTATGGATTTCAGCACGTCGGTTCTACCTTGTCGACCCCAAGAAGGAGACCATCGGTCCCTCCACGATCCTAACGCTGGACACAAGCATGGTCGTGCGAAGGGTACACGCACCAGACGCGGATAGTCCGTGGTGGCGCGTGCTGGCGCCTGGGTGTGGTCTCGTGTGGCTCCATCCGGACGATGCGACGCCGCTGAGTGATGACGAAGCTCCCCATCCAGTCAGCACCTCGGCCCCCAAGGAAGTCTTCCTCGGTACCGTGTTCGAAAACGACATGGCCGCGACGTCCGCGCTCCTCCAACTCTTAGGCAACACGCTCCAACTCGTCGAAGCCGACGGCATCAACGGCGGCGAACGGATCGACGAGTGGTATCACGACCTCTGTGTAAACTGTCCGAACGTCGATCGCCTCGTGCTTCGCGATGTGAGTTTCCAAAGCACACAGACCATCATCGACGCGTACGCGAACGGCGCGTGCCACGCCCGTGTGCTCCACCTCGACGGTTTCAATTGCACCGACTCGCCTCGTCACGTACAACAGCTATTCGAGGTCCTCGCCGACGCCTCGCATCCGATGGCACGGCACGTCCAAGATCTCAATCTCTGGATCCGCATCGACGAGCCCGACGATTTCGACATTCTTGACGGTCTGCATCGTCTTCTTGCCCGCAACCGCCGCTTGTATGCGATGCACGTGAGTATCTCGGCCGACCGGATGATGTTCCCTACGTTGGACTGCGAGGAGCTTGAACGGGCGTTCGACGACCAGTACAATGCCGAGCAGCTCGCGATCCGTACTGGTCCGCTTCCGATCCGACGCAAACTCGCACTGTTGAGTGCCGTGCACGACAAGTCGAGCGGTAGTAGGGCGTTGCAATTGCTCGATAGCAGTGTACTGAGTATCGTGTTTGAATTTGCTGCGCTGCGGCGTGTCCGTCGAGTCAAGTTGGAGGTGGGCGTCGGCGGGTGAGTTGAGGTAGTTTCAGTGCTACCTTGCCAAGAAGGACTACGTAGAACGTCCCGTATCGTCAACCACGAATACCTTACTTGGGTTCGAGCCGCATGGCATCGATCCGTACGTCCATGGTAGTAATACTACTTGTGTTCTACTGTACCTTGTCGTGCGTCGACTACAAGGGATGATGATGAACCGAGCCGGTGGGCTCATCATTGCAGTCGACGACACGGGACGATGACGAACCGAGCCGTGTGCTCATCATTGCAAAGACGGTCCACCTGCCCAATCGAATCGCGCCACCACAGACACACACGCGGATGAGAACATGGAGCCAGTCGAGCAGCCCACAAGAGAAGTCCTACTTCCACCAAGCAGACAGAAGAAAAGGTTTTATTCTCACTCTTCATGACATCGAATACAGGAAGTGTCCTCTCGGCATCCAACTCTTCGAGATGCTCTTCAGTCCAGTTGCAGTCAGTTTGGTCAATGTAGCCATCGAGTCAGTCCAGTGTCCAATCACCACGCGCCAACACCCGTTGAGGAGATACACTCGATGGCAGGCATCACGGTTACCACCGCAGTAGCAGTCATGGCAGCACGGCAAGTGCTGGCCGTGGCGACGTTCATACACAAAGATGGTGCACGTTGCGACAACGCTCGCCACCTCGACCATCATGGACACATCTGAGTCTTCATGGGTCAACGACCTCAGTGGCGACGATGATCCAGCTCTGCTTCAGGCTGCCATGGCGTTCATCGAAACGTGCGACTTTTCTGACACGAGCGACGGCTCGTCGAGCGTCGTGCACGCTCCGGACCTGGAGCTGACATGCCACGCAGCCCCAGTCAAGCGACGACGACTCAAAGACGAGATTGGTGCCCTGCGGGAACTAGTTGCTCGGCTGGAAACGATACGGACGGAGAAGCATCGTGACCGAACCGAGACAGCGGGACAGCGAGAGGACAGCGAGTGGGTAGTCATCGCACGATGTCAGAAGGAGCTGCGCACGGCCGCTGAAGGGGAGAACGCCAAGCTACGGGCTGCAGTGCAGCAGCAACTCTCGATCGCACGACGGCTCGTCACGACGGCGACGCGGTGCGCGTCGCTCAAACTACCGGTATGTGATTGTTGTTGGATTGAGTTGCGTGGATCTGTCGATGCCATTGCCGCTAGCTGACTCGTTCCTCAATGCAGTTGGCGTCTCCATCGAATGGGGCAGGGTGAGGCGATTGGGCGTGATGTCTGTGAAGGAATCCGTAGGTTGTAGTAGCGTTCTGACATGTGAGAGAACAGTTTGGTGTACACGTATAGTAACGTGACTTGGATTCGACCCGTCGTTATTGTATTACTACTACTTGTTTCTGCGAATGTAATACTGCTTGGTCGGCGACCGAGCGGCTGAACACGTACCACGCGTTCCTTTATTGCCGTGTCCGCATAGACTTGTCAAAGAGCTTGTTCTCGGTCTGTTGCCGCCGTGCACCGCCTTCCACCGCGTAAATGTTGATCAGATATTGCAGCAGCATGGTCACTTTGTGGCCTTTTTTCGAGACCGTGTCTTCGACGAGCGCTGCGTCCTCGAAAAACATCGTGAGCCGTGTGGCCGCCGGCGTCGATCCACCTGCGAGTTCGGATCCTCCCATGGGCTCCACGACGCTCCAACCACGCTGTCGGATCGAAATGCCGTCCATATTGACGCCGCCGACGCCACTGGGAACAGCGATGCCGGTCCACACAATGACGGTGCGATGCGGCTCAACGATCCGCTTCGCGACGGTCGTAAGACTGAACTCGGCACGTTTCCGCTGGAGCTGAACATCGATCTTGAGCTCGAGACGGAACGAATCGTCCCGCATGTCCACCGACTAGAATACAGAACCAAATGTCAGTCATCTCACGATCAGACTGTTTGAAACAGCGTAGTACGACACCCACGTTGAAATTGATCCCGGGCTTGTCGTCGGCGACGCCACTGAGCGCTTGCCACACTTCGGGGACCGTGTCGCCGTATGGGAACGGGTAAATCACGTGCTCCATGAGCTGAATCGTTCGTCTTGATGTAGTACGCGCGTGGTAGGACGACCGCAGCGGATGGAAATTCGGCATCGAGCGAACCGTCACCAGTGCACTGGGCGTATCGAGGTACTGCTGTTGCAGCGACCCCATGAGCTCACCAAAGAGCGCTTCGGACGACGAAATCAATCCCGAAGGACGCTCGTGTGACGGGGCATGGCGCGGTTCGTCGTCTGTTGTCTGTCATAGCATACTCAGTCAAGAGATCTTCGTCACCTATTACCAACGAGCTCACATACCTTGAGATCCGCTCGTTTGCGAGACCGCAAGGACCATGCGAGTGCGTCGCGCTGCTTGATCAGCTCGTCGAGCGCGCGTCGGAGCCGCTCGTTCTCGAGCAGTGCGAGCTCGCGTTGTTCACGCTGGTGCGTCGCGATCGCCTCCCACAGCACCACTGTATCAACTGGCTTGCTTGCAGCTTCTCCACGGCGTCGCTTGCGCAAGCACGTCCAGGTCTCTTCTAGCTCTTGTACGTGCTGGCGCAAGTCCGCAATCTCGTCGCGACGTCGCTCGACCGTCGAGGGCTTGGTGATTTTGACTCGCTTGGTCTCACGCGGCATCAACTCGAACGACTCGGCTGCGTCCAGAAACGCTACGGCGTCGCGTAGAAAGGCGGCATCGAATTGGTCGCCGTTGCTCGACGATAGCAGTGCGCCGTGCGCGTCGCTCGGTGCGAGAGGCGACGCCATTGAAGACTGGAGGTCTCGTTCTCGATGCGCGTCCTCGCATGCCTTCTTTACGGTTCGGTCCATACGATAGAAACGACTGAGGGGTATCAGACTTTGAGTTCTATCGCTTCTACATAGATACACTCGGCAATTTCTAAATGGCTTGTCCGTCTTGCCAGGGACCTCTGGATCCCAGCGACCATCCTAAAGAAGATGGCGTCGTCTGCCCACGCCAAAGTTGCTTCACGACACGTATCTCCACCTCGACGACTCGGGGGACAAGATTGTCGAAAAGCTTTTCGACAGCGCCGTACGGAAGCACGATCAACCGATCCCGCTTGTCCCACTTGCAGTCGCTCGTGTAGGAGATATCACGCAGGGTTCAGGGGCGTGATCATATGAGCGAGGTCGCCTAGCTCAAGTACTAGGTACCATACCGGTTACCCAACGGATCGTCCTGCCGTCATCAGCAACGGCGGCTCTCGCTTCGTGCATGGTTCGTCGTCAGCCGTGGCTTTCCCGCATCACAAAAGTATCACACGGTGCAATCACCAGCGATGGAATCCACGACGTCACTTCGTCAAAGCGACACGCGCATCTGCTCACTGTAAGGAGAATGCCGAAGCGTCTGTCGTGGAAGGAGACGCTCAGAATGTCTGTTGAAGGCTCGAGCTTTTTCTCTGCAGCAGCCGGTCCTTGTGCATCTATACGTCCTGTACAATACCAGTATGGATTCGAGGCACGAGCTTCAACGTCGGCCATGTTGTGCGTGTCAGGGACGATTCTCTCTGTCCCTGTGTTGCGTTGTGACGTGCTGTCGCACCAGAGAATCCGTGCATTTTGGGTCGGGTTTGGGACATGCCACACAACGGCACCCTTGAGTATTGACACACGACCATCACTCCTCTTTTGACAGGATCAGATATCGCGGGTCACCGTCCAAAACCATCACTCCCACGGCCGCTGTATCTGATACCACAGGCATCGTATGCGGTACCTCAGGAACAATGTATGGGATATTGAAGGGATGACGGTCTCTCCCGCCCGCCTTCTCCCATGATGATGCCCTACACCAGCCTACTAATCGCCACCCGACTGACTCATTCACCGAGCAATCACTCGGTTTCGCCCGCCGGCCCACACCCACCGACCCACACGCCTCGTTGCCTGCCTGTCTATCGATTCGGTACCAAGATCGAGCGGCTTCGCTCGGCCGCACGAATGATGGAGAGAGACAAGCCACTACAGGTCCCTTCGCGTCTCTCGGTTGGAGCGCGACACAATCGATCGGACGTAGTACCGACCATGAACGACTGGCCCCACGACGCGACGGCGGCCGACTTCCGCCACCAGAGCTACCACTACGACGCGTACCACGCGAGCGTCGCGATGGAGATGCCGCCGCCCATGGACACCACGCATGCGTTTGATCCCGATGCGCTGCTCGATGCACTCGTGTTTATGGACGACTTGGAGCTCGACGCCACCGCCACCGACGCACACGACGCGACCATCAAGTACGAACCACCGGCAACAACATCGACGTTCACGGCCGAGTTACAGACGGCGTTCAGTGGGATTCCTGCCGATGCGTACATGCCTGGCATGCTCGTACCAGCGTCCGTGCCGACGTACCCGAGCGTGATGAATACGATCAGTAATTGCACGATGCTGGATTCCAAGGAGCTGTCGACCGCATCGCAATCTCCGTCGCCGTCGCCTTCCCCGTCTCCGACGTCGCCACCGGCGTCCGTGACCTCGTCGGCCTCACCGCCCGTGTCGCCGTCAACTAACTCCGAGACCAAATCAACGGTGTGCTCCAGCATGTCAAGCATGAAACCCAAAGGCGTGGTCAACCGGAGCCGTAACCGGCGGCGCGAAGAGCTCCACTATTTGCGCGACATGGTCGGTGAGCTCGAGGACCGACTCACGACGCTGCGCAAGCGCGCCGACGAGCAGCACCAGCACGAGCAGCGCAAGCTCATTGGCGACAGTGCCGCCCCGGCCGACGACCCTGTACTCACGGCCGTGTGGGAAGATCTCGCGACGCGCCAGTACACCCAGCGCCAGCGCGCCGAAGTCGAGAACACGAAGTTGCGACGCATGCTCGAGGACCAGATCCAAGTCGGCAAGAGCCTCGAGCGGCTGCTCAAGCGCCGGAACAATACCGACGACGTGGATTTGCACTTGCACGGCAAGCGACCGCGACGGTCGAGTGTCTCGACCGCGTGGAACAATGCGGCGATCTTTGATGAACTGCTGGGAAACCTCCCGGCCATGTACCAAGAGCTCTCAACCGTGTTTAGCACGCTCCAGTTTGACCGCGGCACGCCCAATTTCCGTGACATTACGGTCCGCAACGACCCGGCGATGGGCGTGATGATTGAAATTACCGAGGACCGCGTGTTCCCGTTCGACTACGAACTCACGACGCAAGAGTTCTGGGCATTGTTCTTGAATCCGACGGAGAACGACCGCTTTCACTACCACGACACAGACTGTGGTGAGGATGTGCTCAAGGTCCAGTTTGGGATGACGGTCCAGGTCCCACGCGCACAGGGCGAGTTTAACATGAAGATCGTATCGCGTCGCTACCGAGAAGCGCACCGCACGGTGATTGTCTGGGTCGGGTTTTTGGACCCGACCGAGATCTCGGACACGAATATGGACGGCATCTACATGCGGCACAAGGGCTGGAACATCATTGAGCCCCTCGCACCGGCGAGGGCGTCGCCCACTCCAGCTTCTGATTCCCGAAGTGATTCGACTTCGACACCAACGACACCGACGACGGGCATGGGCACGCGCATCACGTCGTACTCGTATTCGATCCCCGAAGCGTTTGAAGACGTGCCCGACCAGAAGCGCAAGGTCGGCACGCTCACAAACTTTATGCTTAGCACAGCCGACGTACAGATCAGCGCGCGGCAGCAGCAGCTCGAGAACCGACTCGTCGAGCTCTCGCGAGCGCGGTGACGTGGGCGGTTAAATAGTACCGTACTGAATACGCGCAAGGAGAAAGAATGCCCGATTCATTTGATATGTTCAGACTCCACGAGGAAGTCAATTCGTGTTGATAGCATCCGCTGCGCCGATGGAGTCGTGGAATGACCATTACCTGCACTGAGGTCTTCGTGCCCGCTCCAGACACGGTGTCTTCGCGTACTGCTCTACTGGTGAGTTTCCGCTTTCTTGTACAGTAGATCGTCCCCAGTGAAAGGCGCGTTTCGACCCGGCGTCACTTGGATGAGGTAACCATGTTGGGCCAGGGCGGTGCAGACCAATCCAAACTGATCGCCCTCTGTTGAAGCGGGGTCCAGTAACCGTAGGATCCTGTACCAGGCAGGAACAAGACAGGATCCATGTTGTACCGTTCTGGCCCCCATGACGACGGCGGAGCATTGGGAGACTGCGAACCCGCGAGCGAGCGAGATGCAGCTGGACGACCTCGACGAGCTGCTGGACGGTGCATCGCCTCACGACAGCGTTTCATTGTTGAGGCGCCTCGCGCCACGTACACACCCGCTGCCTCCTCCGAGACACGCCCGAGAAATGGTCGCCTGGTCATCCACGGACATCCCATTCGCCGAGAAGTGGGATGTCGTTGGACGGCCACGCGAGCGTACCATGTCGGACCGCACGACTCGACCTGATTCCTGTTGTGTTTTTCGTGAATGAAAGTTGAAACTGATTTCCCATGTCGGCCACCGTGGCGCCGTGGCAGCGAGTCGACTTTTCGCATGAAGCCATGTGGGACCCACCGCAAACACCACAGATCGGTAGATGCGTGGCTGTGAAATCGCACCCATTTCACAGGATCCTCAGCGAGAGAGACAGAGCGACGCCACGCCACGCCGAGACGCCAAACGTTTGTGGCGCTGTCGCGGCGGTGCGGTTCGCTCCGCTCGCACCACTCCATCACGGGGATGGCTGTCCCAACGAGTCGCTGGTTGTTTGTTGAGTCAGAATCCAATTCACCACGATCATCGCCGCCATGAACAATGAGTTCGCACTGCAAGACGACGTCGTGCTCGCAGCGGCACTCGACTTTATCGACAGCTTCGACAGTGACAGCGATCCGTCGCCGGTATCCTTATTCGCTCCGAGTTGTGCCGGCGCGACCAAACGGCCTCGCACGACGTCGGGCCAGCGCACACGCGCCGAGATCGAGCGGCTCCGAGGCGTGGTCGCGGAGCTCGAGGCGTGCGTGGACGCCATCAAGCAGACGGACTGCGATACCTGCACAAGCGCCGAGCATGTCACTGGCGACGAACCGTCTGCGTGGGCGGCACTGGCGTCTCGTGAGCGGCACGAACGCCAGCTCGCAGAGACCAAGAATGCTCAGTTGCGTGAGCTGCTCGTCAAGCAGACGCTGGTCGTGCGCAAGCTCGAGCAGCTCGTGAAGCGCGGGCGCCGGTTCCAGACGACCAGCGACATTGCGAAGCAGCTCCTCGCCGAAGAGACGCAGCTGCATCAGCAGTCGCGCTGTAGCGACCCGAGTGATGCAAGGACAGGGGCAGAAGTAGGAGGGGACTTTAGTTCATTGGAGCTCTCAGGTGCAACATAGATACATCGGAATACATTATATATACTGACCTCGACGACTCACGACTGCAGTTTGAGGGTCTCCGTTCCGTCTTCTCGATGTCGTCCAAAACCAATTCGGTGCTTCATGTTATAATAACGTAGGAATCGAAAGGCACACGTCACACAAAGACTGCGGCAGCCACGCTGGCGCTGACCATGGCTCTTTTACGAAATGGGCGGGCCCACCCATCGAAGTACTGGACACGGCGTAACGGCCTTCTGTTGATGGGTACACACATGAGTCATGGGACATGATACAGAGAGTTCTCAAGCGCCAGCAAGACGTCACTCGCGATTTGTGTCACACTGTGCTCGGCTGGGTAACAGGGTAACAGCCAGCTCTGTGGAATACAATGGCGCTGGACCGAGGCTCGTGGTGTACGGTTCGAGTGCGGTAATAGTTCAAAGGCCCATCGACTCTCCGTCTGCGGCATTCATTCTGCTTGTTCGCTGCAATGCGACGCTCTACAAAACGAGCCAACACACGAAGCCGCTGTTGCTCCGTCCAACAGCTCGGAGCTACAGTACAGTACCGGTCGCCGAGCCGATGCAGGATATTACAACGGACACCTCCCGACGGGGGGACCCCCCCGTCGGGAGCGGTGGCCACAGCGGCGACAGTGTGGAACGTACATTGCACGAATCGTGCATCAGTTCACAGTTGTAATATTGGAGACCGTCGCGTCGCATGGGATCTGGCGTCACATTCGCAGTCACACACCATGACGACGATCGCTGCGGGCACAAGTGTCGACTGCCGTCACGGCAAATACGGCAGGACCGTGAACAGAACAAAGGATTGTGTGTGTGTCCTTTACGGACCCCATCTCCACTGTAACGGACATCGAGCTGGTGGTCCGACCGATGGGTCCATCAGAACAGTGTACGGTACGACCCCGGGGGACTCCAGGGGTGTAGTGGACACGCCAATCTGCTCAATCTTGCTGACCACCACTGGACTCACACACATTCCCTGCGCACGGCAAGTTGCCTTTAGGAATGTTGGTGGCTGGCCGCCTTTGAGTCGCACGGGAGTGGGTTCAAGGGATCTGCTGCAACAGCACACATGGACTTAGTCTCGTCACGATGTCTCCATAGCGACTACAAGTAACGCCTCACCTTAGCGGAGGCAATCTGTGGTGCTTTTGAGGCCCAACGGTCTATCCGTGGGAAGCAGCCTACCGCCGGCTAGACGCCAGTGCGAGCTGGAGCTTGGACGCCCCGAGAGTCGCACGCGTGACATCCCCACCCACGCGGTTCCAGCGTCTGGCCACACAGCCATCGACTTCCGCTGCACGGCGATGATGGATTGCTATGGAAAGCCCATTGTGGTACTATGTATGAGTCGGGACACTATGGATCGTCGCGTCGCAGGGACCCTGCGAGAGACCTTCTCTGTCGGCGATTGATTCCTTCTGTGGCGTTGGCGTTTACGACGCTTCGCCATCTCATTCAAGACGGCATTCCAAAATGTGGCCCGCTGTCGACACCAACACCAACCGTATCCACAGCCCGGACTCGTCCGACTCGGACGACGACGTCTTGCGTGCCGTGCTCGCGTTCGTCGAGTCCTTTGATGGCGGTAACCAACAGGACCACAGTACTGTTGCCAAGCCAGCAACGCCGTCGCCACGATCTCGAAAGCGCCATTCGTCCGAGCGTGTTCGTACCGAGATTGACGCGCTACGCAAACTAGCGGTGCAGCTCCAAGACCGCGTCGTGCAACTCCAGTTCGACCGGGCGCGGCGCTCGGCAAGAGCGAGTGAGCCGTCAGCACCCTCTGGCTGGGAGATCGAGGCGATGCGGCAGGAAGAGCAGCGGCTCCAGTCCGAGGTCGAGAACCTGCAGCTCAAGGCACTCATCGAGGCGCAGTCCACAGTAGGCCAGCGGCTCGAAGTTTTGTTTGAGCGGCGAGTGCGACACAACGGTGAGACGACACACGACAACGCATCGCAACAACACTAGTAACTTAGTAGAGACTGCCTACACAACGAACACGAAGTGAATACATTCCATCCATCAACAACAGCAGAGATCCCACGCTGATTCTGACTCTGTTAGTTATATTCACTCTACCATGACACAGTACACCGTAGTCGACAAGAGAGTGCCGCACTCGACCAGCTTGTTTAGCGCCGGTCTGCTGGCTCACTGGGCGGGGCTACAGTACTGGGCCGAGAGATGTATCCTACGTCGTCCGTCCACAACACCAACTCTCGTCGTTCTCTGTACAGTACGGTACCCTCGAACGGTGCTCGGAGAACTCTTCGTTGCTGTTTACTTGCCGACGGCGAATCACCGTCACTCTCGCGGGAGTGAGAGTGCGTGTGCCAACGTGGCACAGGGGCGACCGGACGACGAAAGCTACCGGCGCGACACGACAGAATCCAACAGCGTGAGCCACGCAGGACTGAGAGGCTGCCCTCTCCTCTCGAGCGCCATGGAGATCCCTTGCGACGACGCGGTCTTCCAGGCCGCACTGGCGTTCGTCGACACCTTCGAGTCCCACACCTCGACCAGCGCCACTACCCGACGCCACGAGCGTCGCGGTGCCGCCAGTGGTGCCGTTACGAACGCCAAGCGAGTGCGAAGCGAGTTGATCTCGCTGCGGGCCGAAGTGACGAGGCTCGAATTGTTCCTAACGACACTCCAGCGGGCCCAGACGACCTCGAGACCTACCTCGTCCACGGCGATTGCAAAGGTCGCATGGAAGGCGCTGGCCATGCGCCAGCGGAAGCGCCGTCACAACGCCGAGGTTGAGAACCTCCAGCTGCGCACGCTGCTAGAGCAGCACGTGCGAACAGCGCGACGGCTCGAGAAACTGCTCAAGAAATCGAGCTACCGGGATGACGACCAGGTACAGTATCCAATCCGATCACGCTCCCGCCACGGGACAAAACAAACTCACGTTCTTGCTTTGTGTCGACAGTCCACGGTTCTGCGCCTGCTCACGGGTGGAGCAAGCGCAGAGCAAAGGCACTTTACGTTGGATTTCGATGGGCTCACCACGTACGTCCACGTAATGGAGACCCAGTTGCACACTGTGTTCCGTGCCCCGTGGTTCCCCATCGTGACGACGATGGCCGAGCCCGTGCAGGACCTCGTGGAGCGTACTGACCCGGCGTACGGTCATGTGGCCGAGATGACCGAGTCGCGGATTTTCCCCGTGCGTTTCCGTGTGTTGAGTGACGCCATGTGGCGCCACGTCGTCGAGACCCCGACACGCGGCGTTCGTGTTCAGGTACGTACGCCTGTGTCGGACTGCGTTACGGCAGTATCCTTGCGAGTCTCTTCTAACGGATGCACGATCTTGAAAGGACACGAGCGTGACCGACACTTCGATCCAGCGCGAAGCCACGTTTCAAATTGGGCCAGCAAACAAGGTGGCGCACCCGACCGTGTTCCACTGCAAATCCGTCGGTCGGCGTGCGCAGTACGACACGGCCGACGTCTTGTTCTGGGCCATGGAGGTCAATGCCGGCGATCGACACGGCACGACCGTTGAGCGGTTCTGGATGATCGTTCGTCCTATGACTATCAGCGGTGACGACGACGCAGCATCGCCCGTGTCGGTCGTGCAGAGCTACATGGTGTCGACGCCCGTGCACGACGACCGAGCCGCTGGTCGGGTCCGTGCGACGACCGAAGCCGATCAGTATCTTGAACACCGCCGCACGCACATGGACGAGCACTGGGATCAGATCGACGCACTTCTGCTGGATACATCCTACCCCACAGAGCAAACGTAGCCGCTTTGCAGCTCATCGTGCATGGCTTCAATTCTGTCTACTACGACATACTGTAGCCATATGTGATTCCACGGAACTTCATGAAGGTCCCTACTGGCCTCTCAGTGACACACAGGAAACTGGAATGCACCATGTCGTGCGTGGCGTGTTGCTATCAGTCCAACACCAGTACGGCATGGGTTGATCGCAAATCATGTTTTGCTAGTTGTGCGGAGCGTGCGAAACCCGATGTCCATCCACCACCGTGGCGTCCTGGCAGTCACACCTGTCCACTTTTGCAGGAAGCCAGTCGGAAGCCAGAGCGAGTGACACGGATCGGAAATGCGATGGCTACGAGTCGTAGCCATCGCTTTTCCGATCCGTCGGAGTACGATCTCTTCGTTCAAAGGTCAAGCGTGACCCAAGCCCGACTGTTAAAGCGGAGGAGGTCACACGCATAGTACGAGATCCACAGAGGCATGGAGCGACGCGACGACGCCCCGAGCCACCACACAATATGAGGTGTTTCTCTCTACTCCATGACGTTGGTGACACCCCACTGAATCCTCCAACGTGATAATCCACTGCCTCTAGTCGTCACAATCCAATTAACCACCACCAACACACCTATGAACGAGTTTGCGCTACAAGACGACGTTGTCCTCGCGGCGGCACTCGACTTCATCGACAGCTTTGACAGCGACATCGACAGCGATCCGCCACCGTCGCCAACACTTAGTGCGAGTCGCGACAGCGGAGTCAAGCGATCCTACATGGCCTCGGGCAAGCGCACGTGCGACGAGATCGAGCGCCTACAGGGCGTGGCCACGGAGCTCGAGGCGCACGTCGAAGCCATCACATGGAGACTCTATGCTACGAATATGTATACCAGTGGCGAGGCGTCAATGGATCAGGCATGGGCGGTGCAGGCGGCACGAGCGCCAGCGTGCGCAGACGAACAACGCACAGCTACGCAAACTGCTGACCAAGCACACGCTCGTCATGCGCAAGCTCGAGAAGCTCGTGCAGCGCGGCCGCCGGTTCCAGACGACCAGCGGCCTCGCGAAGGAGCTCCTAATTGACGACGCGCAGCCAAAGCGCTGCCACGGTAATACAGTATATATCGATATCCACCACTGAGTGCGACGCTTCTCTTAAGGTTGTGAGAGGCGTAGGACTCTGGAGTCGCACGTCATACAGGTACTGGGCCCGCAACGGTCACGCTGGACGCCTTATACGACATAAAAAGGCGGCTCCACCCATCGATGACGAGACGTAAAGTATCGGCCTCAAAAGCCGAGTGTCACTCCGTTGATGGATACACACACACTCTGCTGAGTGCTCCAGCGGCAGCAGGCTGCTGAGCAGAGGCGATGGCTGCAGCGTATTGTTCAGTATTGTCCAGTGGTCCAGTGGAGGCAGTCGAGTCGCAGGGCATCAGGTGTCAATGGCAGTCGCACACCGTGACGATAGCTGCGGAGACGACGATTGACGGCCGGTTTCTGCCCCATCTTCACTGCTGTGGATCATACCACTCTCGTGATACAATGGCTTTCGGGATTCCCGCCACGTTCCCGAATCGGGAACGTGGCTGGTCCGTTCGTACACTGTATCAGGCTGATGGACACATTGGCATTGAAGTGTTCGGTCCGGTGTACACGTCCTATACAGTACCGTGTCTGTACCGTGTGACGTGGCAGTCGCGTGGTGGACACGGACGGACACACCGCGTGCAGCCACACCGCTCGACTGTCCTGGCCACAACTCTACCACTAGTATTCAGTTCAGCACGGGCCAACACTCCCGTCCGCTGCGTATTTAACTTGCCTTTGGGAATGTTGGTGGTTGGACGCCCTTTGTGTCTAGAGTCCCACACGAGTGGCTTCAATGCACCCGCTGCACCAGCGCAAATGGACTCACTGACCAGTACTGTACCATATAGCGACTCGCCGCTCGCCTTAGAGGCGAGCAGCAGACTCTCTCCTTCTATTTGTCTCTGTCTCTTTCTCGTGCTTTCGTGTACTCGAGGCAATACGTCCTCAAGCCGTCTCGCTACGAAGAACACCTCAGTGCCAACTCGTCACCAGTGTGAACCCTGCGCGATGGCAGAGTCGCACGCGTGACATTCACACCCACACAGTTCCAGAGGCTGGCCACGAAGGCCTCGGCGTCCGACGTGGTGATGGGAATGAGTGTGTGGGATATGAGTCGACAGCATCGATCGTCGCGTCCCACGGATCTGTGAGGGGCAGCAAGAGACAATGTCTCGGGACAACACGCTGCGTCCTATCCTGCCATTCCAAAATGTGGCCCGTCGTCGACAACAACAACACTAGCAGCACCTACAGCCAGGACTCGTCCGACTCGGACGACGACGTCTTGCGTGCCGTGCTTGCCTTCGTCGAGTCCTTCGACGGCAACCAGCACGACCGTACGGGCCCGAAAGCAACGCCGTCGCCACGGTCTCGAAAGCGACATTCGTCCGAGCGTGTTCGTACTGAGATCGACGCGCTACGGGCACTAGCGGTACAGCTCGAAGACCGCGTGGTACAGCTCCAGTTCGACCGGGCGCGTCGCTCGTCGCTGGCGAGTCAGCCGTCAGGGCCTTCTGGCTGGGAGATCGAGGCGATGCGGCAAGAAGAGCAGCGGCTCCAGGCCGAGATGGAGAACGTACAGCTCAAGGCGCTTGTCGAGGCGCAGTCGAAAGTCGCACAACGGCTCGAGGTCTTGTTTGAGCGGCGAGTCCGACACGAGAGTGAAACGACGGACCAGCAGTGATTTTAAGGAGGCGCTGTTGGCAGGGAATGAACTTGACCCGACGAATCTCCTGGACAAGGCGTCGGTCCACTGGATCATGCACGACAGCATCGTAGATACGCCTTCTGCAACGAAGGCCTGCATAGATCTGTAACTTAATCTAATACCATACCGAGATCGACATTGTACTACTCCGTAGGACAATAATACTGCAGTTCAGGCCCGTGCGTCAATCAATGCTGCAGCAGGACTCGCACGCCCTCGCACTCTGACTCTGTATCTTTGCCCGAGTCACTGATATCCGGCTCTGACTTCCCTGTTTACACGGCCTGGCGCCGGCGAATCACCGTCACTCTCGTGATGGGAAGAATGTGTGCGCCAACGTGGCGCCGTCGTCCAGCGTAAGCCAGTGTGCGTGTCGCCACAGTATCAGCCGTACAGCCCACAGCGTGAGCCTCAGAGTACCTGTAGCCCCGTGTCGTCGCAGCGCGATGGAGATCGTATCCGATGACGCCGTCTTCCAGGCGGCACTGGAGTTTGTGGACGCCTTCGAATCCAACGCCACCGCACAGCGCGACACGGCGGCACGATCCGACGCGCGCGGTGGTCATACCGTTAGCACCAACGCCAAACGCATGCGCAGCGAACTGATCTCGCTACGGGCCGAAGTGACCAAGCTCGAGCACTACCTCACCGTACTCAAGCGATCGCAGACGAGATTGGGCTCAACGTCTGCGAATGCGTCTACGTCCAAGGCGATGGCGAGCTATGCATGGGAGGCGCTGGCCGTGCGGCAGCGGAAACGCCGTCAAACGGCCGAAGTCGAGAACACTCAGCTTCGGACGATGCTCGAGCAGCAAATTCGAACAGCACGTCGGCTCGAAAAGCTGCTCAGAAAGTCATGCGGGGATCAGGTACTGTACGACGGTCTCACATACTTTCCCTGTGGCATCCTGACCTGATTCCTGTGGTGTGTGTGTGTATCTGCAGTTTGAAGTGCCGCGTCCGGTCGTTGGTACCCACGGCCGCTTTCTCTTGGACTATAACGGGCTCACAGCCCACGTCCATGCGATGCAGCGCCATCTTCAGACCCTGTTCCGTGCGCCGCAGGTCGCATTGTTGATGAATAGGGCCGAGCCCATGCAAGATCTCGTGGAGCGCACCGACCCGGCGTACGGTCGCGTGATTGAGATGACCGAGTCGCGGGTTTTTCCGGTCGATTTTCGCGTCCTGAGTGATGCATTGTGGTACCACGTCGTGAAGACCCCGACACGCGTCGTGTGTGTCGAGGTACGTGCAGGACCGTGGCAATGTAGCTGGTCATTCGACTCGTCCAGTACCGCTATTAACGCTGACGGATGCAATCTCTGGACAGGACTCGGGGGTCGACGACACGGCGATCCAGCGCGAAGCAACGTTTCAACTCGCACCGACCGGCAAATACTCGCACCCCGGTATTATCCATAGCAAAACGATTGGACGCCGCGTCCAGCACGACACAGCCGATGTGTTTGTATGGGCCATGGAGCTCAACGGCGGCGACCGACAGAGCTCGACGATCCTGCGGTTCTGGATGTTCGTGCGTCCCGGTAGCGACGATCCAGCGTCGCCCGTGTCGATCGTCCAAAGCTACATGGTCTCAACGCCCATTGATGGACATCGAGCCACAAAGCGGTCCCGTGCAAAGACTGTGCTGGACCACTTTCTCGACCACCGCCACGCCCACATGGACGAGCACTGGGATCAGATCGATGCGCTGCTCCTCGACAAGTCCTGAACGGATCGTGTGCGGCAAACCGACCGAAGTCTCTCTTATCCGATACTGTAGCCATATTATATTTTAGAATCCGATTTGGGTAATCAGCTCCCTCGGTTCAGTGGCCGACACAGCAAGAGTGACAACTGGTTGGTGAGACGCTCGTGGCACGCGCCGCTGACTTCCTACAGCACACCGCGACGGTCTCGCCACGCTGGCACTCGACGGCGCCCTTCAAGGTCACTTGCCGCCCCGTCCGTCGGACCAACCAGCACGCGCTCGCCGCTTGTTTCGCCTCGCTTCGTCTCGCTCTTCGGACCGATGCATAACGTAGCGTTCCCTCATACCACCATGCCGCCGTCGATCACGGCCGACCGACGCCGTGATCCCAGCACGAGCCTCTCGCTGCTCGCGCCACCCGATGCCGATGTCGACCACGCGACGCTCCATGCAGCGCTGGCGTTTGTCGACGAGTACGAGCTCTCGGACTCGGACGACACGCTCACGCTGGAGCTTGAGGAGACCGATCTCCACAGTCCGACGGCCGTCAGCGCGGTTCGAACGAGCGACGAGAAGTCGCCAGCACGCGCCAAGGCGACGGGCTCACCCGCACCGTCCTCGACGTCAACGTCGCCGCCGCCGGCAGCAAGCTCGGCGCGAATGCGCCAACGCGACGAGCTCATGTACTTGCGCAGTGTTGTCGAAGACCTCGAAGGCCAACTCTCGACGGTCAAGCACCGCGGCGGCGACACAAGCGACTCGGACAAATCCGAGAGCGACGAGCCACTGGCGTTCGTCTGGGAAGAACTCGCGGCGCGGCAGTACGCCCAGCGCCAACGTGCGGAAGTCGAGAACGTCAAGCTCCGCTCGATGCTCGAGGAACAGATCCGCGTCGCGAAGAATCTCGAGCGGTTACTCAAGAAACGCACGATGGCCGAGGTACGTGGGCCTACTCTCCTAGCACGTTGGTCGCTTGGCCAGTTCGCCGTACAGGTTCTTATCATCCTTGTATTGTAGCTGCTACTGCCGTCGTCGAACAAGCGGCTTCGCAAGTCCACGGCGCTTGATGATCGCGCGGTGTTTGACGATCTCATGACCATGATTGCCGACATGTACGGCCAAGTCGATGCGATTTTCGCCGACGAACGGTTTGCGTGCAGAGAACCAACGCTGCAGGACCAGCAAGCACGCAACGATAGTGATCACGGGCCCGTGGTCGAAGTCTTTGACTCGCGCATCACGCCGTTTGACATGCACAGTGTCTCGGACGCCGTGTGGCATCACATGTCCATGCAGGCTTTTGACCGGCAAGTGCTTCCGTACGAGGTAGGGTATCAGCTCCGTAAGTAGGCTTCTGACTAGGATACCAAACACTCACGTCTCTGTACTGAATGATACCCGTAGCTCCTGGAATTTACCGACACGACGTTCAAGCTCGAGTACCGGTCGTCGCTCGACTTGCCGCGTCTCAAGGGCACGTTCCACGGCAAGATCGCCGGCCGCAAGTTTGTCGAGGACGACCGCATCTTACTGCTGTGGGCAGCACTCGTGGACCCCGACAAGGTCTCGGGCACGTCCATGGACGGTGTCTACATGCGGCAGAAAGGCTGGACCATGATTCGCCGTCCACCGCCGCCGTACGAACGTGCCAACTGCCCGGCCACGGCCACGCAAATGTACCACATTATCATTCCCGAATTCAACGACGACGAGAACGAAGACGAGCAGCGCCGCAAGGTCGGGACGCTCACGAATTTTGTGCTCAGTACCGTGGATTTTCACCTCGAAGTCGGCCGCACGATCATTGAGAATCTCCTATTGGACGACGGCTGGAAGACGGCGTCGACTACAACAAGGAGCCCCGAGACGACCACGACTATCGTAGCAACAACGAGCAAAGACGTTTCGTGATCACGTGGTTCTGCTGATCCGACCGACGCGAAACCGATGCAAGGGGTCTCCGTCGTCGTCGTGCGACTCGGCCGCACGAGACTTGTGCTTGCCGGTTCCAACGAAGACCCTGCGTGAATCAAGAACGATGCGACGTTGCACTCACGCACACACGGCGTCAGCTCCACCAGCCCGCATACACGCAGACACAGGTGCTCTGCGTGCGTGCGTCTCTCTCGCTGTTACAGGTCCGTCCCCCTTGACGTGCCGTTCGGACGACGATAGCCACGTAAGCCTCGCTAGCAGCGGGTCGCTTCCTCTTTTCGTAAAGTCTTGTAATCTACTGTCGGTTTACTGTCGTCCGGATCCCTATCGTATTTAGTGTCAGTTCGTAAATAGTGTCGTGAAGTACGACACTATTTCGTGTAATTTGACGTTCATGGCGGCTCGAGAAATGTTTTGAATAGGATTTGTATCGGAAACCTGTTCATATTTAGTGTCACACAGAGT
>JAADXQ010000080.1:0-37396 GCA_023337915.1 Pythium angustatum | reverse complement strand
TCGCCAACCTGATTTATTTTGATCAACCACGTTCATACCCGTTATAATATTCCGTACCCCTATTTGAAACCCTTTTTATCAGAAATTGTGCACTCAAATGAGGGCATTTTCTGCTGGCCATTTTAACTAAATTCGGCAATAGTAACCAATCTTATCCTCGCCATTCTTGACCCATCCACCAGATCGATGAGCCTTCGTCCACACGCATTTCCTCGATTGGTGCGCGACCACGAGTCCTCAGATCAGTGACTCGGTCACGCCACTACTATCTGACTGACTCGTTCCCGTTGGATCCTTACATCGCGTCAGTCTAGGGATCGATTCCAACAGTCTTCGTAGGTGCACACTGCGTCGGCGCCAGCCACATGCTATCAACGGATCCACGCTCTACGGGTTCCGATAATGACTGATGGTATTCAGTCGAAACGCAAACGGTCGTTAGGAATCGACGGACTGTGCCGATCAGATACGTCCTCATCGGATACAATGCCAGTGTGCAGCTACGTAAATGAGAACGATCAGAACATCGACTATGAAAGCGGCACTCGATCTCAGGATCAACACGGCAGTCGGACCGTCGTCTCACTGTGCTGGAGGCGATTTAGGGGAATCGCATTATCACTTTGGGTCGTCGCGCGTCAAGACTTTGTAGCGCAGGCGTACGCCGAGGCATAGTCCCTCGCTCGGTCGCGTGCTATGCACGGCTGTGAGGTCCCCGTAGAAGTCGAAGGCCTGGCCGTCATGCATTAGCGACCACGTGCGCTTCACTGTCTCTCGCTTCACTACGGCGCCTTCGTGGCCTCGGATCAACAGCTGGATGTCCTCTTGCGTGAGCACACCCTGCCAGAAGCGGAACTCGTCCACGAGTCCGCCAAACGCATAGGCGCCTTCATAGTCGGGATAAATGTTGCCTGCGCAACCAACGTCCATGAAGCCGCTGCCGATTTGGCATTCCTTGAGCTGGTCGAGATCGGCCGGTAGCCGCCCATACATCGATCGCACGAGTGCACCGTCGAGGTACACGCACTGCACACCTTCGTCAACGGAGTCTTCGGCGCTTGCAGCCGACTTGTCGAATGTGAGCGCAAGGTGGTACCAGCGCTCGAGCTCGAGCGTCGCGATTGGCTGCCGCGCTTCGTTGCTTTCATCACTGACAACCGAGCAGAACAAATTGCCCAACGGGTCGATGTGGACGAACCGCGCGACGGCCACTTCTGTGGGCCGCTCGAACTCGCACCAGTGCGACGACTGCGCCCCAAGAAGCACGCCGCCAATGGGATGGAGTGCATGGTCGCTTTCTATGCTTGAGGTCGGTGGCAGCAGCGCAAACCACACGTCAAAAGCGAATGACGAGGCATTGATCCACCTAATGTCTAGTCGCACATTGCACGGCGCCACGACACCTCCCACCGAACACTGGCCTGTCAACGGCGTCTCAATGCCGCCTGGAAACCGCATGCTCACGCTCCCAAAGTAACGACGCTTGGCCTTTGTGAGCATGTCGAAGGTACGCGTGGACGATGGTGGCGGCGGGGCCGTCCGCTTGCGGAGCTTCTTGAGCCCATACCAGCCCAACTTGGCGAAAAAACGCCACGTACTGGGACCATGACGGAAATTGAAGGGAGCACGCGTCGTCCAAACATTGCTGTTGGGCCCGAGCAACTCCTTGTGGTAGCGCGTGCTGACATGCGAGAGCGGTAATAGATCGGTCCCCGAGAGGAAGCGCATGAGGTAGACAAAGAGGTCGGCAGGAAGCGCTTCGAAGTCATGCGCGATCGTCGTCATGAGAGACAGGAAGGCCGAGCGGCGATGAAATCGGTCGGGAGTGTTTTCAAATTTGAGGTGCTGTGGTTTGTGGTGCACGTGCGCACTCTACGATCCTGACGGAGATCGTGGCGCTCGGCAATTGGTCCGCGAGATATATGTCTCTTTTCGTCCGAAGAATATATCATAAATCAGGTCTCCCCTCCAAAACAGATCCGTCTGGTTTCGAATGCTGGATCGCTCGTGCTTCACGAGATGCGCAAGTCAATATCACCTGCAGAGTACTGGCAGTAGTGGTGATCTGATCGGCTCCAGAGACGGATTTGTACTGGTCCCTTCCACACATGACGGAGGGTCGACCAGGTCAGTTTGAGGGCCGAGCGACGTCGTGGCACTGCGGCACAGTGGCGAGCGTCGACCGAGCGAATCGACTTGTCGCTGGTTGGGCAAGCACCATGCTGATCAATCGGTGGCCAGCTTCGTGCGCTGCCCACAACCGCGTGACGACGCTTCGAACGATATATGGGCGGCCATGGCGCAGGTAGCTCATGTGGACCCAGTCGGCACTCACAACTGCTCAGTCGTAGGAAGCAAGACGCGCGTGCTCGTGACACTGAAGCTCTTGTTTTGGAAAGGATCTACGGTTGCAACAGGCTCGTTCCGCGTCTGGACAGGGTCCTCACACCCAACGGCGTCCAACCATCCGTCACAGCAGAATGCCGCCAGTGTTCATCCGGTTGGAATATCTGTTGGGTCTTTGGCGGGGGGCTTAGCTTTTCGTCTGTTTCGCGAGCATGAGATCGTCGCTCAAGCGAGTGAGATATCTCCACTGGCGTCATGCCAGTGCCCAACTCCACGGACCAACGTTAGACCTCCACCACGGGATGACACATATACTGGAATGGAGTCGGACAATCGTCTCATTGTTCTGGCATAGGAAGCGGATCCTCGCTCAGTGTGGTCGCGATGGGTCGTCGCACGTCAAGACTTGATAGCGCGGACGCACGCCAAGGCACCGTCCCTCGCTCGGTCGTGTGCTATGCACGGCGGTGAGGATCCCAATCAAGGTGGTCAGCTTGCCGTCCCGCATGAGCGACCACGTGCGCTCGACAGTCTCTCTCATCACCACACGTTCGTGACCTTGCATCAACAACTGCACGTCATCAAACGTGAATACGCCTTGCCAGATGCGGAACTCGTCCACAAGCCCATCAAACCCGTACGCGCCTTCATAGTCGGAACGAACGTTGCCCGCGCAGCCAACGTCCATGAGACCACTGCCGATCTGGCAGTGCTCAAGCTGGTCGAGATCGACGGGAAGACGGTCACTGACTGTGCGCACCAGTTCGACGTTGAGCTACACGCACTGCACACCTTCGTCAACGGAGCCTTCTGTGGTTGCAGTTGACTTGTCGAATGTGAGTGCAACGTGATACCAACGCTCGAGCTGGAGTGTCGCGATAGGCACACGTGTCTCGTTGTCGCGACCGTTCACGACTGAGCAGTACAAGTTGCGTAGCGACTCGCTAAATCTCTGTTCAATTAATTATTACATTATGCCCATTCATTATATTCCCCATCTAAACATCCCTTTTGAACCGAAAAACCCTGCTTGATTCGTAAAAAGCCGGATTTAAATCGTGAAAACATGTTCAAAAAATCGATTAGAAGTGGGGGGAATGAATTGAACCGACAAAATTAATAATGTAATACAAATATGAACATAAATGTTTTGAGTAACTATTTTTTGCCCACCCCTGGTAGCGAGTCGACGTGGATGAGCCGCGCAACGGCAGCGGGCCGCTGGAAGGCGCCCTTCAACGCACTCGTGAACGACTTCCGCTTCTGAACGGGCGCTCTCACATCGGCCGACGTCCATCAATTGAAGTTGGGCCGAGCGACCAGCGCTTGAGAACGAAGCCAGTGTTTCTGGTCGCTCATGCATGACGGTATGAGCCACTCGTTTTACGGGAGCTACTCGACCGCGGTACACGCGGGGGAATCAGCGTAGGTGTGCGTCCCGCGTTCGAGATGCTGCAGTCGACGACCGGAGGGCCCTTTTGATATGATTCATGCGCCTATGCCGTTCGGTTAGAAATGCACACGTTCCCCAGCGACGTCGTTTATGACGACACTAATCAGCAGGGACGTGCTGATATATATCACAGCCGGAGAAAATTCAGTGGAGACTGGACCAACGCGTCTCGATCCCTACAGTACAAACGACGGATCGATGGACCAACGAGAGGGTCACCGTTTCGGAGACCAGCTACTTCTCAATCGTCAGACCAGCGCCTGTTATCCCTCAACCCCAGCGACAGCATGGCACCGTGTGTCCGCTTCCCCTTGGACGCGCTGCCAGGCGACGTGTTTGCGCTGCTCCTCAGCTTCTTCAACAAGCGCGACTTGCTTGCACTCTCCCATGTCGACGGCGCGCTCTTCCGCGACTTACTCGGTCCCACCAGCGACATGTGGCAGTCGCGCTTGCCGACGCCGCCGTTCGCGGGCAACGCCAAGTGGACCGCACTCGTGCGCACCAAGAACAAGGCGAAGACCCTCAAGGCTCTCTACCAGAACACCGTCGAGGCATTCGGACGAACACGACGACACAAGCCACCTAGCGCGAAGGCGCTCTACTTTACGAGTCTCTCGCTGAGCTTTCTGGGGCATGCGCAGGATCGTGCACCCCACACCGGCATCCCACACAAACTGCGGATCCCGAGCCGCGTCTTCGTCGCAAGGACACGGCATTCGTTCTCATTCGACGTGTGGTTTGTCGTGACTCGTGGCAGCTATCAATCAGGCGGGGCGTGCGGCGGCCCGCTGCTTAGCAGCACGCACAGGTTCGGACAAGGTCATGCCTTCGTCGCCGTGAACGATGGTCATCTCTCCTCCTCCATGATGGACCATGGCGACAACCGACTGGTCGTCGCGCAGCAGTTGGTCACTGATCGATGGTATCACCTCGCACTCAGCTTTGACCGCCGTGGTTATGAGGACCAGCGCGGTGAGCAACGGGTCTATCTCGACGGCGAGCTCGTCCACACGACCGTTGGCTCTCTTCATCCCGCGTGGCTCGCGTCTTCAACAAAGCGGATCGGCATTGGGTACGATGGCGAAGTAGGCTGGATCAATTTCAACGGTGTGGTCGACGACTTTCGACTCTGGACGGGCGTGCTTTCCACGAACGATGTCGCGGCGATGCAGCACGGCGGGGAGTCTTTACCTAGGGCGGCAACGTATTGTTGGTCCCTCAAGCAGGACGGTGACGTCGACCTGAAGCACGGCAGGGTCACGTTTGTGCGGTGCACGCGACCACGTGAAGACCGCGACTATCGCGAGGAAGAGGACATGTTAAAGTGGTGGCGGTGGCGAACGTTTCGCCCAAACTGGGCGTATTAGACATGTTCAACTCTTGCGTATTCGTGATTTTCGAATCACAACACGTGAACGTGATTTCTCACCTCAACAGGACATAAATCACAATGCCTGAAGGCTGATTTATCCACACGCCTCTTTTCACTCAGTAAAGTACTGTAGATGTACAATCCACTCACGAGACCACGGCGGCCGTGGTCTCCGTCCCTTGTCCTCATTCTCGTTTTCCGATGGCCTCCTTTCTCTTCGCTGGAGATACGTGGTCACGTCCAGTGACGATACAACGACCCCGCACAACCGGCCTTCAGTACCGTCGCCGTCGCTAGGCTCATGCCGCTTCGAGTCACTTCCGCGCGAGCTGCTTGTGCATCTCTTTCGCTTCCTCTCCGGCGACGATCTCCTCCCGCTCTCTCACGTCAACCCGCACTTCTACACCGAGCTTCTCGGTCCAAGTAGTGTTATCTGGACGACCCGCGTGCCGCATGTCAAGATGCGCGAGGGTCCATATCGCTGGCGCGAGGTCGCCCGCTCAGGATGGTTGAGGCACCTGCGACTCGGCAGAGGACAACGATATGACCTGTCCGACGAAGCAAAGCAGCGTCGTCTCGAGCGAGCGAACGAGGAAGAGTGCAAGCGCCTGGCGCGAAAAGCGGACCTCGAGTCAAGCGCAATGCGTCAATACTTTGCGCGAGTGAGCGCTCGATTCCCGGGCCTCTGTAGCGACAAAAGACGATACGGACGATACCGAGCCGCCGGGATCGTGGCACCACGCGAGTTCCCTCTCTACTACATGTGGGCGAAAGGATCGTTCTCGTTTGACGTCTGGCTCGCGCTGCTGCCCTCGACAGCACCATCGGCGGCGTACTACTCGGCGCACAGTCGCACCACGGCTGTGTGTCCGACCTACCCGAGGCCATGGCACAGTTTGCTCACGTGGATCCACTCGGCAACCTCTACTGCTCGGTCGTCGGCAGCGAGAAGCGCGTCCTCGCGACACTGTACCACCTAGCGCTGACGTTTGACAGTGCAGCCGGAGCTGGCTCGGGCAGTCTTCAGCGCGTCTATCTCGACGGCGTCCTTCTCGACACGGGATGCGGGTCGCTTCCTACCGACTGGGCGCAGCTGGACGAGCACCAGATCGGCAGTGGCTTCATGACGGCCGGATGTGTCGGCAACTGCCGTCCTGACTACGAAGGGATGTATGGCTCCAACGGGCTCGTGGATGACTTTCGCTTCTGGACAGGGGTACTGACTCCGGACGCAGTCCAGCAATCCTACGCTTGTCGACCACAAGCCGTCCAGGGAAAAGGCGTCATGTGCGAGTGGTCGCTCATGCAGGATGGGAGGGACCACTCGTTCTACGGACGCCTCGAGACCGTGCGGTGCACGCGGCCGGCCGAGGGACGGTGCGTGGGCGTGCATCCCGCATTCGAGGCGCGGTCGACCAACGACCCTTATCGGCCACACTAAGCCATTGGGGTCAATACATACCAGTACTATACTGTACACAACACGGCTCTGTTGAACAAATCAGGATGGACGCTTGCTGAGATCTCAGATGATTGAGATCTCAGATGATTGAGCAATGTGAGATGAATTCTTCAAAAGCAGTGTCTGTGCCAGTCATCTTTTAGAAATGCAGTACGCGAGACGCAACCGCATCCAACGATCTCATTCTACTACTGTTTGATTGTGGCCCACTCGTCGTGTTGCTACTAGTATCGTCGTACGAGTTCCCAAGCCAGTGCCGTCTATCCGGACCCCATGACACGCATCGGATTTCGCTTCGACGTGCTACCAAGCGAAGTATTTACACTGCTGCTGCGCTTCTTGATGAAGCAGGACCTACTCTCGCTCTCGCACGTCGATCGCGTGCTCTTCCGTGAACTGCTTGGCCCCAACAGCGTTGTTTGGCAGTCGCGGGTACCGACACCGCCGTTCGCGGGCAACGCCAAGTGGACCGCACTCTTGCGCGCCACAAACAAGCCGCAGACCCTCAAGGCGCTCTACCACCACACTGTCGCGTCGCTGCGACGCGCGTTGCTGCCGTCGGAGACTAGCTTGAAGATGCTCTACTTTACGAGTCTCTCGCTGAGCTTCCTCGGTACCCCCACGGACCGTACACACTGCACGGAAGTCCTACAGGATCTACGCATCCCTCCTCGAGTGTGTGTCTCGTGGACCCCGCACTCGTTCTCGCTGGATGTGGGGTTCGTCGTGTCTCAGGAGAGCCACCACATGGGTGGCGGCTTCTGCTCTGGCGGATATGGCGGTGCACTGCTGAGTAGCACTACATACTCAGGGCGCCAGTCGCAGGGTCATGCCTACATCGAGATCAGATCTGACCAGCTCTCGTGCTCCATGGTTGACAACGGCAGCGGCCCACCGGTCATTGCACGAGGGTTGGTCACTGACCGATGGTATCACCTCGCACTCAGCTTCGACCGCAATAAGTACGAAGGCCACGGTGGTGAGCAGCGCGTCTATCTCGATGGCGAACTCATTCACACGACTGTCGGTCCTCTCCATCCCGCGTGGCTCGCAATGTCAACGAAGCGGATCGGTATCATGCATCGTGGCGAGGTAGGCTGGGTCACTTTTAACGGTGTGGTCGACGACTTTCGACTCTGGACGGGCGTGCTGTCCGCCAACGACGTTGCGGCAATGCAGCAAGGCGGGTGGTCTCCACCGAGAGAAGCGGTGTGTTCCTGGTCCCTCAAGCAAGACGGTGAGGTTGACCTCAAGTACGGTATGGTCAGGTTTGTGCGGTGCATGCGACCACTGGAAGACCGCGCGTACCGCCAGGAGAAGGTCGTCAAAGTGCGTGTGCGACGGACGAGTCTTCCATTTCCGTAGTCAACGAGTCGATGTCCGACCGGTACTTCCAGACTGTCAATCGTTCGATCAGATCACGAGCCGTTCCAATCGTAGCTAACAATCACGTTCGTGGGAGTCTCGCGTGATAAACGCAATCTGCGACTCCTTAAACTATAATAGTCCTGTGTTTTTGATCATGGCATTTCAAATATGGTCCGTGTTACAATCTCTCCTCCGCTACGTCCACTATTGCTCACCCCTGTCAGCCACGGCATGTACATGGTACGATCTCGGCCACGACAGCGACGTCGGGACATCGAACGTGGAGACGAATGGAAGCTTCGTACGCGTGCGCCGTGGTCGCGCTCGCTCGGTGGCACTGCGACACGTCCAATACAGAATTATGTTTGTGCGGTTCGGACGGACAGTAGGATACCCCAGAAGCGCTGGATCTCACGAGCGCAGTGTCCTACCGGTATAACGAGCAATAGTGCCTCGCAGCTTCTGGGACAGACACGTCCACCAATCTCGAGCGCCAGAACTTCTGGCGCCGGTCCTGGTCTTTTGGACCAGTGTTTTCAAGAGATGTAGTGGTGCCTTGGGATTGGTGGATGTGATGTTTTGATCAGGGGGCCCCGTAAAATCACGCGATGGTCTTTTCGAGGGTCATGTACACCCTCATTCATCATCCTTTCTCTAATTTGAACTTGATCTCAGCCAATTGTTTGCACGGGTTGCTAAATGAGGTACAGATCCGTCTCCAAAGACGAATGTTTCTGGATCTCATCTCACAACTCAGCAAGTGGGTGATGTTCACTCGCTGAACCGAACCCCCACCTTAGCGCATCACTGGCAAAAAGAAGTCGTGCGAACTATCGAGGGACGGCGTCACTCGCAGAACTGTACAGTACCATCCGCCATCATGACCTCAACCCCACGCGACCGCATGCGCACTCCTCACGCCCAGCGCCGCGTGAGCTGGTACGACTCCCTCATTGGCTTGTGCACAAAGACATGGCAAGGCCACGATGAACCAGACACAAGCGCACGGTTTCGTCTGCTCGAGCTGCCCGTCGACGCCATGGACGTGGTCGTACGTTTCCTCACGGGCTTTGACTTGTTGGCGCTGTCGCACGTAAACCGTCAATACTACAACGAGCTGCTCGCGAGCGACGGTGCTGTGTGGCAGCGACTGGCACCGTGGCACGCGCAGGACGATACGCTCCGCAAGTGCACACCGCCGCCGCTTCAGCGACAGCGCTCCATGTGGTTAACCATGTCGACCAACCACAGGGACGTACCGTCACCCACAGCCAAAGAGCGGTACTGTACACGGCGATCGGTGCGCTTCCACGGATCCGCCGATCGCCGACGCGAAGGCGCGATTGCCACACCGACACCTGTGACCTGTGACGCTAGCGCACAACGGCAGATCGTTCTCGTTCGATCTCTGGTTTGCGTTGCTGCCAGTCATTGACGCGAGCTGCGCGCGCGTCGGTGGCGTCCTACTGGGTGCACAGTCCGTGAGTGCAATCCAGGCCGCACCTGCGCGATACCACCAGCCACTTGTCCACGCGGACTCGCACGGAAACTTGTACTGCTCCGTCCTGCGCGAGACGCCGGTGGTCGCCGAGAAGCTCGCGCTTAAGCGGTGGTACCACGTCGCGCTGGTCTTTGACGCAGCGCCCACGAGCGGGAACACGCCAATGCAGCACGTCTATCTGGACGGCAAGCTCGTCCACACGGCGCACGGTCCGCTCCACGACGAGTGGCAATATCTCTACCGCGCCCAGCTCGGCACGGGTTGTCTCGCGTCTCCGGGATCCAGTACGGGCGACTGGCACGCGTTCTACGGGCTCATTCACGAGTGTCGCTTCTGGGAAGGAGCGCTCAACTCCGACACTATAGGTTGCTTGGCGACGGGCACCTCCATCGACGCGACCGCGAGCGTCTCGAAACTGTGGTCCATGAGGGAAACCGCAACGAGATCATCCTCGGGATGGGTCTCGCTTGCGCAGTGCACAGCCCCGAGCGAGGGCATGGTCGCCAACGTCACAATTACAGACACGCTCTCGAGTGGGAGCATTCCACTCGAAGGGTACAACATCGTGCGCTGTTTTTGATCGTAGTGTTTTACAAGTTCGTTGCTGGCGTTTTGAAACAACACGATATAAGGTTGTGCAATAGAACGAACTCGTATTGGTCTGAACTCTGCGTTGGAATGCAATAGATGCGCCGACAGTGCCTCGCCACCGATCTGATTGACTTCAGTTCGTGATCTGGCTCATCATTCACCTCTAGAAGGGCACCGACAAGAAGAGAGAGCCGAGCTCGTACGGCACCGTGACGTGTGTCTGTGACTCGCCGTCGCTGTCTTGGCCGTTGTGGTCCACTTGGTTCCCAGCGTCGTGGCTTCTCGGAGCGCAGGATACGAGCTGGCACTGCACTACCACGCGACTATCTTGGACGAGCGAGCCGATCTGTTTCCAGATCTTCTCACGCTTACTTTTGCCTGGGTCGACTTTTGGAAGCGCCAGCTCTGGACTGTGCAGCTGAAGAGGTGTTTCCTCGTTGTCAAACTCGACCTGTGCGTCCACCGACGCATTCGAGTGGATCAGCGATGCAGCCGTGTCTTTGCCTGAAGGGTCCAGTGGGTGCAACGTGTAGCGATGATAGCGATGGCTCTTGGTCTCCATGAGCTTTTGCGACTTCAAATCGACCGAGCAAACCACGTGGACTTGTTCTAGAAGTTCGTGATCGTCAGCATCATGCTTGGGATCAGCATCATCACCGAGAATCTCGAAAATCAGAGGCTTCTTCTTCGCATCTTTCTTTTCACCCGGTCGGTTGTTGAATACGAGGACGACGCGCTTCGGCACAAGGAGCTGAGGTTCCTCTTCATCATCGCTCTCAGGCTCGTTGCGTGTGGCAGCTTTTCGAAGCTCCTCTCGCTCTTTTCGTCGCTCTTCCGACTCGTCCAAGAGCTCATCGATGCCATCCATTTGATACAGCTCAGCGAGCTGCTTGAGGTCGTCACCGCGCGTAAACTCGTGGCTGATGTCGTCGAATTTGGACGCAATTGCACGGTATTCCTTGCGATACTTGCGCGTCCAATTGTCTCGGACGTACGGGACTGCCTCCATGACAAGTGTATTCTTCATCCCGACGAAATTGGACTGCACTTGCATGATCGAGAGTTCGTCGAGGTAGCGCTGAATATCAGCAAGCAGCGGCAGCTGGTCCACAAGGAGCTCCGTCAAGTACTTGCGCATCCGAAGCAGCTGGTCCTTGCGAAACTGGGTCACCTCATAGTGCTCACGTGCGTTTTTGGTGCAGATCAGATAGTACACAGCGAGCCACACTTGCGCTTCGGTGGTAGTGAGCACGAGCAGATCGCTGGGTTCGACCACGGTCCATTTTTGCTGAGAGAATTTCTTCCATTTGACGGTCGTCTCGCCGGTTTCTTCATTCTTGGAAACATCCTTGTGGGTCCACGGCGGGTTTTCAATCAGCACGGCAAGCGACAGCAGAACATCGTGCTTATCCAGCAAGCGCGAGACAACCCCAAGCGGCAGCATGTGGAGACGCTCGGAGATGTACCGTACGATCGTTACGCACTGCACGGCAATGCGAAACTCGATTTCCATTTGCTGGCGCTCCAGTTCGGCTTTGGGCGTCTGCGACTGCATCATGCTCACGATCTCTTGGCCGCTTTTGTGGAACGTGGTTGTCGTCGCAATCGCTGTTCGAGGCAAACCGATCAACCACGTGAGCTTCCGCATGCAGTAGTCGACAATCTCCAGCATCATGTCGTCGTCCAATGTTTCGACGACATGTTCGTGGTAGAACGCAACCTCCAATAGGTTTACCAACGCAGCTTCGTGGTACAACTATAGTACGTCCACGCAGGTCAGCACGTCAGAAATCGAAAGCAAACAACCGCTACGATCCCACGAGACGTACGATGTAGTACAATCGAAGCGACGACGCATCTTCGTCCTGGCACTTGAGCAGCGGAAAGACATTGGCTTTCCACAGCTCCACACTGAGCAAATTCACGAGGATCGTCGGGACTTTCTGGTACGTGACGAAACTCTCGATCACAAAGTTGTCCTGCTTGCGCTGTGCCGATTGGTGCGCCTGCAAATTGAGCTTCTCGATCGTATGATGGTATGCCATCCAGTCTTTCGACGCTCCCAACGTATCCACAGGCTGCTCTTTCAAGTGTTCGATGTGCTGCTCGGCCTCGGGCGGCATCACAATGTATCCGGCGGACGTGAACGACTCACTACATGCCAGCGAGTGAGCAGCCCTTTGCATTAGATAATGGCCCTCAAACAGATCTGATTGCCGATGCATGTCCATCAGCCACATACCTCATGTTCCCTTCCTGCCTTCCGACTTGCTTGGATCTGTTGTTGTGCTCAGTTCTTATAATGGCGAAGCACCTGTTGCACAGCTTGTCTGCGAAAATACTGGAAGGATCTGTTCGCGACCTTTCAAGATTTGCCCGGAAGATCAGATTTATCTGATACTCTGGCGGGGTTAGCTGAGTCAGTACACTGAGGTATCAGGAAGATGTTGAAGCAAGCGACATCCATACCAGAACGGAAGATCGGTTCGAATACTCTTTGTTGATTTGCTACGTGCGCGTGACGCGCTCTTTTTCTCATTTCATGTCTTCGTCCTAAGCTTGGTCGCGCTTCGTCGTCCGTCGATGTCACTGCTGCTTCTTCGTGCCGTCAAAATCGCTGGGGAGAATGCCGTCGCTCTTGGCACGTGCAACAATGCCCTGGAAAACCGTCGCGGCGTTCGGGATGTCGAGAACCACGTCGTCGAGCACAAGCTTGAATCGCTCAAAGCCCTTGCGGAGCTGCTCGCCCGACACGATTTCTTGAGTGACGAGGTAAGCGAGCAGGGACGTCAGCGCCTCTGTGTTCTTTTCGCCACCCTCTTCCAACGAGTTTGTGATGCCCCGCTTGACGACCTCGTGGTGGAAGTGGGGAACATTGAGCTCGCGAACACAGCGCGCAGCTTCCTCCAGGTCACGCGACAGCAAGTACTCCTTTGTGAGCTGGTCAATCGCAACCTTGAGCTCCTCAACTGGGCGACCGTCGCCCGGTCCCCACCCCTTTTCCATACGGGCAGTGGCGTGCTTGATACTCAGTTTCTTGATGGCCTCAGCGGCGATATCTGGTGCGTAGCGGTTGACGAAAGGATCCTCCAAGAATTTCGGAGGAAGCACCTCGTCGACAATTGCACGCGCCGCAAATATTGCGAGCATGTTCTTGGCGCTGAGAGACGAAAGTACACGAAGGATGTCAGCTATGCAAATCATGATCCGATGTGTTCCATTCCAACTCACTTTGGAATGTCGATCTGGAGATCTTCCGCGAGAAGCAACACGCGACGGAAGCCCATCGCAAGCTCTGATGGTGTGAGAACGTTCAAGAAGAGCTCAGAGATCATGCGCGACACGAGCTCACGCTCCTTGTCGTTCTTGTCCATCGACATGGTGATCGCCCGCTTGATGAATTCGTAGTTGAACTCGCCCGCGTCTAGTTCCCGGACCGAACTGGGTTACAGAAACACATAGGTGAGTGTTCCATCATCTCTTGGTGCTGTGCCACATATATCAACACTCACCTCTTCACTTCTTCGACGTCGCCGCTCGTGAAGTATTCCTCAATGATCTCGATGACGCGCTTCTTGATTTCAGGCGGCGGGTTCACAGCAAGCTCCTTCGCCGCAAGCTCGTCCGGCTCGAGGTTTGGCGGCGCCGGTCGACGCTTGGGCGAACCAGTCGTCGACACGAGCACAGCTCCGTCTTCGTCTTCGCTGTCAAAGTTCGGGTCGTGGTCGTCGACCGCCTTGACCGGCTTCAGGATCTCGGTCGAGTTGCCCCAGACACCTTTCTGTCCGCCACCCATGCGCTTGCCCATCTCGCGCGACTTGCTGCGCTCCTTGCGTGGGCCCAGCGGCTTTTCGCCACCGCCCCCACCTCCCGAGTTGCCAGCACTGGCAGCCAGCGCGGCCGCCTGGCCAGTTAGGATGGGCGCGTCGAGCTCGGCTTGCACGGCGATGTCCATCGCGTCTACGACCCCATAGTACAAAACGCCCATGAGAAAAGATACAACTTCTGACATGAGACGATGGCGAGAATGCCCGCACCTTTCACTTCAACTTCGGCCATGATTTCCTACGGTTCTGCGTTGCGTAGAGTTCTGAAAACTGCACCAGTCGATAGCGTGCAAAGAGCTCAATCCGCGCGTGCGGTGCGTGGAGCGGCTACAGTCGTGTGGGTCGAGATAGCGAGGCGCGAAGGCTGTCGGCGTCTCGTGTCTCTCGCGTGGTGTCTTGCACTTGAAGATTTCGGTTGTGGGTTCTTTGGAGAGGGGGGAGGCGCACGCCGGTTGCAGAAACACACACACACATTCATGCATGCCGCCACTTCAACCACGTGGACCACACCACATCGATCTTTCAGGTTCTCGAAAAAATTGAAGAACAACCAGAGCAGAACGATTCAAAAATGAATCGCACATGAATTGAAGTTCAGCGTGATGTACTGAAAGACGACGCAGTCGTGATCTTGAGGAGGCGCGAACTTGGAACACAGAAGCTATTAAATTTAATTAGCCTTCAGTATTGAAGCAGGCTGAAACAGTGCGCATACCGGTACCAGCATACCCTCACGAACACTCTCTCGAGTTCTACATCCACCTTAGACGTGGGCAGCTTATTCTCCGAAGGCGACGTGCGTTCTGTACCAGTACACGGTCCGCGGCGTCCGTCTTCGGATTTGCGCTGAGCAAGGTCTCGGGAGAGTCATTCGGTAATCTGATTGGTTGTTGCTGCTGGTGCGTCACCCCAATTTTCAACCAATCCGTTCAATGTAGGCCACCATATCTTCTCAAATACGATGTTCCCAGCGTTTATCGTTTTTGGGAGGACGACTGAAGAAAACACCCAGCTTGACCGTGAGCCCATTATCAATCGTAAGTGCCCGACGTGAAGGGAAACCCAAGGGCCGCTCTACGCACCTTCCAGCGTCTATTCGACTGCGTTCCCAGCGCATCGGAAATCACTACGGTCGCGCATCTACGAGCCACGATGATGAGCTCTGTGGATCTGAATTCATCGTCCGCCAATTCGTCGTCGACGCAGAGAACGAACTCGTTTAATCCGCCATCGCGGTATGCGTCCGGCGTGCCATCGGGCCTCCCGCAGCGTACGGGAAGCCCTGTACCGCACCCACATTCCGCCTATCACAGTACTTACGCAGGTGGCGCAAGTGGTGTGCCGCCTGGCGCCGAGGCGGGGCGACTGAAGACCGAGCAATACGTACTGGAATTTCTCTACAAAGTGACGGAACTCGTGCTCCAGTCGCGGGTGCACCTGCCAGCGGACACGGCACGGCACCAGACGTCTAGCGCACGACGTGGATGGGTACGTTGAGGTTTTCAACGCGATACTATCCGGGACCATTTCCTGTACTGACTTTGAAGTGTTCTGTTCAGCTGAACTTGGCCATTGAAGAAATCCAGCACATTCGCGACTCGCTCGGCGCCTGGCGAGACGACGTCCACATTCCACTGACGATAGATGTGTTCTGGGATGGCGATCCAGACCAGCGTGTGCTGTTGGAGCGGTGGAGCATCGTGTACACGGATGGATTTCCTGCCCCAGCCGATCAGTTTGATACATACGATGCGCACGGTCGGCGCCACAGCAGCAATATGACGAGTTACGCCAGTGCAGGTAAGTCACGCGACGTCGTCCAGATTTTGAGGGAGATGATGAAGAAGATGGCGGTGCTGCTACGCGCGCTGCATGCGTTCATGCGGCTCCTACCAGCGCACCGGTTTTTTCGTCAGTCGTATCCGTCGACGCTTTCGTACGAGATCCACTCGTGTGACGAAAGCGAGTTGCACAACGGGTTTGAAGCGGACGTGGCTACGAGTTACTACAGCTTCTTGCCCATCAACACGCCATTTGGGTTTGTGAAGGCATCGGCGATCTATCGGCGAGACTGCACCGCGCTGGAACGACGACGCAAGAAGGCCAGCAAGGAAATTTTCCACGACAATTTTATCATTCAGGACTACGTACCGGCGTCGCCTGAACTCATGCCAGCGAGTGCACCAACGTCCCGCCAAGCCATCAAGTCCCCAATCCAGTCCACCCCGTTGATGATGCCCACACCCACATCTCCTCGCCGACTGAGTACACCTCACCCAGATGACATGATTGATCACCGTCGACGATCTAGTCCAGAGATGACTGTGGATGACGTTGCCGGACGGCCTGGAGCGTTACAGAGGATTCAAGCACAGCACACGTCTCAGCCTATGGCAATTCCCCAGCAAGTCAAAAGCCCAGGCCCTGTGGTTTTTGACGACCGCGCCGAATCTGCAGCATCGGCGCTAGAGATGCCTGCAACGAAGCCCGTGGCCATTCCACACCACCCTCACTCGTACGATGATCCTGCCCGGCTGCGGACGATCCCGACCAATCCGAACGTAACGGCCGCCCCGTACGGATATGGTAATGTCGCCGTGGAACGATCACAAACGCCGCCTATTGGTGCACTCAGCACTAGCAGCGGCGGGTTCTCCGGTGGTGGTGGCTCGTATCAAGACCACCATCTTTCGAGTCCGCACCACCCATTGTCGACTCCACCACGTCATCCCAACTCAGTTCTCACGCCACGGATGTCAGGAAGAACCTCGTTTGTCTCGTCTGTGTCTGGTGGGAAGAGATCGTCGAATGATTACGCGTACCGAGCATCGTTGGAGAATTTCTCACTGGACAATAGCAGCCCGAGCAATGCCGTAACTCAACCGGCTATGAGCTCGTCGCCACCCGCTACCACTGACCGTGCCCAGACGTTCCACTTTGGTGGCCGAAGAACCGGTTCGTTTGATTCGCAACGCAGTGCGACGCCAGAGCTACCCGGTACTACCAGCAGTGGCGACGGCAGCCGGCATTCAAGTGGGACGTCTTTCCATCTCACGCCACCATTCGTGGCTAGATCGTCACCCACGAATGCCGAGGATCCTGCCTCCGTTAGCGAGCGGGAACCTTCGTCAACGGCTGCACTCGTGCTTCGTCGTGCGTCGATTGACCAATCTCCGAGACTTGGGACGGCTCCGGGACTTTCGTCGACGCCTCCGTCCTATCACGCCAACCCGTCGGAACTTCTTTCGACGTCGCCTGGGTACTCACACAGCAAGCACTTTGAGACATTGCGACGAGGCAGCACGCCAACTTTTACATCAACGGATTCTGCTGCTCGCAGTGGGAGTTTCCATTTTGCAACCGGTACACCAAGGGGTGTCAGCGGAAGCATTCTGGCTGTCGCGGCAACTGCTGGCCGATCTTCTGGGAACTCTGCATCTAGCGACAGCAAAGACCGGGCTTTTTCGACAGACATCCAAGCGAACACCGGCGGAATTTGGGGCATTTCACCGGACTCACCAGACAAATTTGCGATATCTATTGGAGCATCCACCCGCCGCCGATTCTTAGCGCCAAGCGATGGCACTAGTGGTGAACTCAACAACTCGGATGCTGGCGCAACGGACGCGGCATACGGAGCTGGTCAAGTGGATCCTGAGATGTTCATGCTGCCGTTCGCACTCGGAGACGATGCAGGCACCCATTCGAGTGGCACGACCGTGACAGCAACGAGCTCTACTAGCGAGCGTCCATCGCTAGGCTCAGAAAGCGATTCGCAGCCTCGAGCAGCAGCACCATCGGGCATCCTCGCATGGGATACCGTATCTGTCGGCAGCTTTCTCCAGCAGCTCAAGAATGCACCGCGGTTGCAGACATTTGAGACGAGTATCGAGCGTCGCACGAGCTCAGCAAGTGCACAGGGTCAAGAAGATACCACGACAATGGGGTCGATCGATGAGAATGCTGGTCGTCTATCCTCAACAGCTCCTTCATTCTTCGACGACGAGCTCGAGAGCTTCCGCAACTTGCGTAACGAACTGAGCCAGGCCCTCTAACGAAGTGCCACGAGCAACCCACCACTGCGCTCCAAGTAATCTATCCATAAAATAGGCCAGTCATCGTGCCGCTACCAACGATTCTCCCTTTCATCATTCATCTTCTATTATTCACACAGTTGTTTCAAGTACATCGTTCAGGTATCCCGTCTTCTCTCCCCACACAATTCATGCCGACACGAAGCTCAGTGCACCGTCCGTATCGGGCAGTGCTTCGCGGCGTTCGCCAAACACAAAGTAGCCGGCAATGTAGCCGACAATGCAGCACAAAAAGAGCACGCCGTCGTAGGTCATCGATACGAGCATGAGCATGTACGCGAGCAAGATTGTCGCGCCGTGGAGAAGGCAGTGCACCATGTGCTGCGTGTCACCCGATAGTCCTCGGAACCACGTCGCCATACGGCCTGTCGACGATGTGGGTGCCGCGTACGACGCCGAGTACGTGCGCGACCGTAGTAGCTTGGACGACTCGGCATTCGTTCCGTTGCCGCTCTCATCACCAAGCAAGCGCTTCACGTTGCTCTCCTTGCGCAAGATGCGGCGAAGCTTGAGCAGATATTCGTTGAACATGGCGCACAGCACGACCGTGAAGCAGCCGAGGAGGTATCGCCAGCGCGTATTCAGAACCCAGCCAGGGAACCACAGCAAGACGCAGGCCGAGCTCACGCGGCCGCCTTGGAAGAGCGTGAATCCGTTGAGCATGGCCGTGCCAGGGCCCGTACAGAACTGTGCAGCTTCCTGCGTGCTAGAGTCGTGGTCTGGATTGCTCGCTCCCTGTTCCGAGGCAGCGCGGAACGAGAGGATCTCGTCGTGAACTTGATGGGCGTGGAACATACTGCACGTGTGGATGGTCTGGCCGCCGAGCTTCATCAGCACCTGCGGACCGCCCGTCGCGGACGTCTCCATTCCACACACGGGGCATAATGCGACTGCTGCTGCGCCAGTCGCCGCGGCTTCGTCGGCGCTCGCTTTGTCGACCATGCGCACGTCACCGAGCCCTGTCGCCGGGTCCTGTACGAACTGATCGAGCGTCGCGGCGCCAGCAAAACGAAGTCGCTGGCCGTTCTTGAGCTCAAAGGTGTGTGCTGTGCTCATGACCATCTCACCGCTAACAGGATCGTCCTACAGATAGCAGCAAGACCACCAGCGAGTGTTAGTCCTTGCATAGCTAAGGGGATCGGATGTGGCAGCGAAACGTACGGGCATGTCCATCATCATCATCGTCGACGCACTCGCTTGGGGCGCGCACTGTACCAGCACGCATGCGACCACCACGAGCAGAAGCGCCTTTGTAGTGCGCATGGAGAGAGCGAAACGGGTCATCTTCAACGCGTTGGGTAGGTGTGGAAATGAGACCCGCAGTCCCTGGTGCTTCAGTGTTGATTGTTTGGCGCTCGTGGATAACGGCCGCCTCCGTCACGGCCGAACGACAACAACCATGCCACATCAATAATGCCGTAATTTACTGGTAACTTACGCCCTCCGACTCTCACCGAATAATCGGCACAGCAGATGGCATGCCCACAAACCGACTCAATTATTTTTCAGGTCGAAGAAAATTCTGATGGAGTTGATGAGATCGCCGAGGGGAAGCACTCATTCGATGTCTGGTTACTCCAGTAGGCTAGATCCTGGACTCCCGGAGCCAGAGCCTCCGCGTAACGTGCCCAATCCAAGCTGCAGTCCGCCTTCGTTTTCATCCAGCTCAACACGATGGGACGCTCTGCCAATCCGTCAATCCGGCTGGCGTGCGGGATCGGTAAGCTTACCGTCAGCTATTGTTGAATGGGCCCCATCCAAGACGTGTTCCCCCACTCTGTTGGACAAACGGCTGCAGGGAGCTGCGAACAAGGAGCGCGACGATGCCCATGACTTCTGCTTCCGCTTCGTTCTGCATCGGTGGCGCCATGATTATGGGCGGTAATGGACTCTCACTGGCGGGCGCCAACGGCGATGGCGACTGCCTCATGCTCTGGACCGAGGCGTTCACAGTCAACAGCGTCGCGCGCGCGGTCATGGCCAACGTCGGCGTCTTTCTACTGGCATTGCTCGCGCAGTTTCTCACGGCGGCCAACGCGAACCGCATGCAGCGCGCGAAACAGTACGCCAAGCGCAAGCGCACAATCGCGCTCGTTGCAATGAGCGCCGATCCAGAGAAGGGAGTCAAGACGACGACGACAGGGTACGCGACCGCAAGTGAGTGGCAGCGCGACGGCAAAGTCGTCAACGGATCGATCGACCATGGCAACGTACTCGCGCAGGCGCTTGCACTGCCGCTCGTGGGCAACTGGGAACACTTGGGCGACAGTGTGCAGCACGGCTGTCGCATCTTTGTGGCGTATTTGCTGATGCTGGCGGCCATGACATACGACATTGGACTGATCACAAGCACGGTCGCGGGCTTCATGGTCGGCTACTTCTTCTTTACCAAGGACACGACGAAAGTACCAGCGTCGGCTGACCCGTGCTGCTCGTGAGCCGTATCATGAACAACTGAGTGCCATCATTTCAAGAACTACATCCCGATAAACCCAAGTACGAATAGAGACGACGATTGTCATCATGATCAGCGACGTTTCTCACCTCTCGCAGGCAATGCCCCGAGACCATGCTCACTCGGTCGGCTCGGTCGCTTCCGAGACGTCCAAGCGAAAGTTCTCCCACAGAACACCCATTGCGTACATCTGCGACAGGGGCGACATGCCCACACCGTCGCTCCACTCGCCCGTCTCCAGGCCACCAGACGCCCACACGGCCGAGCACGTGCCGCGCATGGACAGCGTCAGTCCACACCACGTGTCGGTGCCCACGCGCTCGGGTTCCTCGCCTGTCGGCAGTGGCGGCTGAACCAGCCCCTTGACTGGCAAGTACCACGTGTTCACGGGGACCTTGACCAGCGAGAGCCACGACGGCGTCAAGTTGATGGCAAAGAACGGCTTCTCGGCGCCGGGCAGACGCACTTCCACGCGCTTGTAGCCAGCGTAGCCGTCCGTACGCGGTGTGAATGTGAACTCGGCGACGCGCTTCGGAATGTTCCAGGTGCGACGGCCGTAAAACGTGCTTGCGGCCGACGAGACGTAGATGCGCGTGATGCGCATGCGCTGGGCACCGTCGCCGCGCACGGGCACGTCGTAGCTGCCGGGCATGAGCAACAGCTCGTCGTACGGACCACACGGTGCGTCGTGGTAGCGCATGATCATGAGCATTCCGAGCCCGCCAGCAAAGTGGCCACTGATCTCGGGATCGGCAAACGAGGAGTTGCGCTCGAGCGGATCGTAGGCAGAGCTTGGCGGTACGTTGCTTGCGTTCGAGACCGAAGCAAACAAGTATGCCTCGCCCTTCATGTCGTTCCAGGGCGCCGGTATGTGGTCGAGTTTGGTCTTTGTCGCCATGGTGGGCTCTGTCGGATGAATGTCGGGGTCTCCTTGGATTTGCCTAGTTGGCTCTCGTCAAAAGGTTGACTGAGGTCGCTGGAACGCAAGTGCAAAGCGAAGTGAGCGAGCGACATAGACAACAAGGATAGTCCTACGCAGTGGAGAGACGGTGGGATCGATGTGGGAAAAGGGATCAAACTGGGGCTCAATGTGAAGCCAATACCGTGGTACCGGTACTCGAATACTTCGAAGTCTTTGCATCTGGGTCTATGGAGGGACACTGCATCGCGATAGCGTGGTCGTCACAGCCTCATAGCGCGCGGTCAAAGTCAGCGCCATGCCTTTGATGATCAGCTGATACTAGGTGTCAGCGTGTCCATGCGGTGAGCCGAATGTAGAGGGAAGGGAACGTGGAGATCAGAATCGAGAAGAGTGGGCTGCGTTTCGACGGAGGTCGTCGACATCAGCGGGACCGACGCATGCGCACTTACTTTCTTTCCCGCTCTTTTATCGAAACGGCTTCGGCCTGATCGTGCTGCATCTCCGAGCATCTCCACATGAACCTGGTTCACGTGTGCATGGCAATCGTGGGCTGCATAATTCGAGCCGCGTTCACTGCGACGTGGACGCGGCTCGAGACCACCGTCCCAACTCTGAGAGTTGGAGAGTTGAACTCTCCAGCTTCAATGACCTTCACTCCTAAGCAATCCACTTCATTGGTCAAAACTAAAAGCTGCTGGTGATTGGATGATACTCATGCCCGCTGCCAGAATCAAACCCACCTTTGGATGATGGCGACTGCAACAAGCCGTGCTCCTGACACACATTTTCAACCAATCAATATGAATTATGTCATTCTCTCGGGGTTGATTGCGGTAGCCACGTTGGATTGCAAACTCGCGAGGATTTCGAATGCCACCGCTCGCCCGACACAGAGCCCACTTCAAGTCAATTCGCATTCTTCTCCACGACCCTCAAGTCCCTTCCTCACTCCTCCTAACTCCGCTACGATGCCTGCGTTCAAGCGTTACGAAGTGCACACCAAGTCCACGGACTTCCGCAAGGCCACCCACATTGTCGAGGAAGCCGAGCTCCCGGCCGCCAAGGCTGGCTTCGTGGTTGTCCAGAACCACTACGTTGGTATCAACGCTACCGACATCAACGTGACCAACGGCATGTACACGGGTCCGCTGCCGACGCCATTCGGCTGTGGTCTCGACGCCGTCGGCATTGTCGTCGCAGTCGGTGACGGTGTCGAGAACGTCAAGGTCGGCACGCCCGTTGCGTACCGCAAGCTCGGCGCGTTTGCCGAGTACGCCGACGTGGACGCTACGCACTTGATCCCGATCCCGGCGCCGAGCAAGGACGTGCTGCCGCTGTTGGTGTGCGGTGTCTCGGCCTCGCAGGCGCTGGAGCTTGTTGGTGAGATGAAGTCGGGCGAGACCGTGCTCGTCACGGCCGCTGCTGGTGGCACCGGTCAGTTCGTTGTGCAGCTCGCGAAGCTTGCCGGGAACCACGTCATTGGTACCACGAGCTCGGACGAGAAGGCCGAAGTGCTCAAGGCGCTTGGCTGTGACCGCGTGATCAACTATAACAAGGAGAACGTCGGTAATGTGCTCAAGAACGAGTACCCGAAGGGCGTGGACCTTGTGTTCGAGACTATCGGCGGTGAGATGTTCAAGACGGCGGTCGACAACATTGCCGTCCATGGCCGCGTGATCGTCTTTGGCTTCATCTCGAACTACGCCGACCAGGGCGCGGCGGACAAGCTTGTGTTCATGGACATTGCGCCGAAGCTCCTCATGAAGTCGGCCTCGGTGCGCGGCTTTATCTCGGGCAACCACCGCGAGTCGTACGCCGACCATTTCAAGAAGCTCATGGGCCTGATCATGCAGGGCAAGCTCAAGCCGGGCCTCGACCCCAAGGAGTTCTCGGGCCTCGAGCAGATCCCGCTCGCCCTCGACTACATGTACGAGCGCAAGAACATTGGCAAGCTCGTCGTCAAGCTCGCGTAAGCACATCCACACGGTTGAATCCAATATACATTGATCGTCTCTCCTTCCATCTACATCATACTACTGTAGTACCAATAGTAACTACCTCGAACGGTACGAATATCGCTGCGCCTCAAGCTCCAGCAGACATTCTAGAATCTCTCTGTCGCACCGAGAGATACTTGAGCCATGTTAAGCTACCGGTCAGTGGACACAGTCGCGAAGCGTGACAGCCATGAAGCCACGCTCCGCATTGGCCGCTGGGCGCGTCGCGTCGACGCCACGCGGCCAGCGACGCGTGTCACGCCACTAAGGCAGAGGAGGAGGCGAGCGCGAAGAGGAGCCGCATTGAACATTACAAGCCCTTCGCTATTGCTGAGGCCACTCGCTGCGCTCGTCTCCCGTCTGCACCAGCCAGTTGAAGCACAACATGGATACGTCATCTGTCCGTTGGTGTAAACACCGCCGGCCGACGCGATCATAGACCCATGGGTTCCTCTATACTTGCCATTTGAATCGCATGCGGTTCAACCCGCGGGTTACCTGAGACAGCCGAAACCCGTGGATTGTTTACACGACCCATTTCGGTTCAAGCAATCGCTTTGTGATTCGTGAACAAAAAGATCTTGTCCCCACCGGCGAAAGCAAACGAGAAGCTTGTCTTCTCCGCTTCGATCTCTCTCATTGCTCCATTCGCCTCGCGACCCGCAAGCCCTACCACCACCTTCACTACCACCATCATGCCGTCCTACCGTACCATCGAAGTGCACACCAAGTCCACGGACTTCCGCACGGCCACGCGCATCGTCGAGGTCGCTGAGCTCCCGGCCGCCACGCCCGGCAACGTGGTGGTCAAGAACCACTACGTCGGCATCAACGCCACGGACGTGAACATCACGAACGGCGCGTACGGCGCCCGCCCGCTCCCGTTCAGCTGCGGCCTCGAGGGCGTCGGTGAGGTCGTTGCCGTCGGCGACGGTGTCGAAAACTTCAAGGTTGGCGATGCGATTGCCTACCAGAGTACGTTGCGTTTGTTCTCGCTTCTCACAGAAGTCGAATCGCTTGCTCATTTGTCTTTATGAATCTACAGAGATTGGTGCTTTCTCCGAGTACGTCGAAGTTCCGGCTGCGACGGCGCTCAAGGTGCCGACGGCCGACCCGTCGGTCCTGCCGCTGCTCGTGCAGGGTATCTCGGGATCGATTGCGCTTGAGCAGGTTGGCCAAATGAAGTCGGGCGAGACCGTGCTCGTCACGGCTGCCGCTGGTGGCACTGGTCAGTTCGTCGTACAGCTCGCAAAGCTTGCGGGGAACCACGTCATTGGTACCACGAGCTCGGACGAGAAGGCCGAGTTCTTGAAGAACCTTGGCTGTGACCGTGTGATCAACTACAACAAGGAGAGCATCGCCGACGTGCTCAAGAACGAGTACCCCAAGGGCGTGGATCTCGTCTTCGAGACGGTCGGTGGCGAGACCTTCAAGGCCGCGGTCCAGAACATTGCCGTCCACGGTCGTGTGATCGTCTTTGGGTACATCTCGGGCTACCTTGATGGCCAGAAGGGTGTCGAGCCACTGCTCGTGAGCCAGGTGAACCCGATCCTCCTCGGCCGCTCGGCCTCGATCCGCGGTTTCATTCTCGGCAACCACGTGCCGCAGATCAAGGAGCACTTTGGCCGTCTCTTCAAGCTCATTGCCGAGGGTAAGCTGAAGCCGGGTGTCGACAAGACCGAGTTCAAGGGCCTTGAGGGCATCCCGGAGGCGATCGACTACATGTTCGCCCGCAAGAACATTGGCAAGCTTGCCATCAAGCTTGTGTAAATTCGCGTAGTAATGTCACCCTGTTGGTTTGAATGAACACCAATGTGTGGATCAGACATTCCATGTCGAGTTATATTATCTTCTACGACGCGCACGGGCGTTGTGCTGCTAACTTACTACTACTTGTACTATTACGGCTCGTACTACTACCTCAAGAATGCGGATGACGGTGACGTGTGCAGGCCACGAGCCAGGGATAACTTACTGGAGGATCACGACGACACTCGCGAGCGCAAGGAAAGCTGCATCGCAGATCTTCGAGATCACAGCAGCCGATTGGATTGGCGACTGCTTTTTCGGCGGGGTCGTCGTGGCCGGCGACGATGGCACAATGTGTGTATCCGCAGCTGAGGCGTCGTGATCGAAGACAGATTCCTCTGGCTTATCCGGAACGGCAATATCATCGGGGGAACCGCCACTTGAACTCGTGCTGGACGAGCCAGAACTCTCGGTCGCCTCGTGCTTGGACGGTGTTGGCTCCGGAAGCGCCGTCACGTTCGCAAAGTAATCGAGAATCTGGTCTATCGACGACGTGAAGTCAAACGCCAACGGACTCGGCCCCGTCGCAGTCGAGCCACTAGTACTGGCTTCGGCTCCACCAGCAGCAGCAACTTCGCCTGGTGAGTACGACCCCGACCCGTTGTCGAGGAACGTGAGCGCAGCGAGCTGTTGCTCTCGGTCGAGCGACTACAAGACATCGTCATCAGTCGCCATCGCCTCAACCATCGCTACAACACATATACTCACGTCAGCGGTTCCACTGGGCGTCGTGTGCGGCTTTTCCGAACGCAAATCGGCATAGTGCGGCGTCACCACCACGGCCGCGGAGGCGGGCGCAGCGTGCGCAGGCACCGTCGTGAGCGCAATGCCGATGAACAGCACGATGAGGCAGCGCATGGTCGTCATGTTGGCGAGGCGTCTTTTCTCCGCGTTGGTTTTCTGATTGTAGGGGAACGAAGAGAGAAGGCAGTGGGTGGGCGTGGCGGGAAATCGTGAACTGGCATCGCTTCGCTGACCAACACACAACAGTGAACATGGGTTCAAAACAGGATTTCTTCACAGAGAAAGTTCAGCATACCGATATATACCGGTTTTCAAAGGTGAGAGTGATGGTCACACACTGAATCCACATCCGTGCGCACGAAGAATTTCCACAGGTGTCGTCGGGTCTTGATTGCCAGTCGGCGGTCAAGTGCTGAACGCCGACGCTCCGTGTGTCCGGATCTCTGCGAACAGTACTATTGCCCCATGTGGTTTGTGTGTGGGCTCGTTTCATTTTGATGGGGGCGTGAGGAGGGACACGTGACGTGCGTGAACCATGCCTTCCTATCGTACAGTACATGGAACATTCGTACAGTAATGGCTGCTAGGGGGTACGCATTCCATACGCCTTTACGAAGGTCGTGGGTGAATCCTCCGAAGCCATACTCAGCTAGGAACACTGTGCTGCGCATTCATATGGCTCTTGGGCTGCAAGGGCTGTGTAAATACGCAGCACCGGTGACAGCAAGCAAGTTGGAAGGTCCTACTACGGTACGGTATGTCGTATGTGGGAGGTCCCGACAGGACAGGATATGGATACAAGAAGAATAGAGAAACTCAGAAATAGTAGCTCGTGCCTGCGAACCAAAGACGACGGCGTGGCAATGTTGATGGAATTACTCGAATCGACGAGCAGTTTGGTTTCTTCAACTTCCATGTACTGATACCATGTCGTTTAGGTAAAACCCACTTACTTAGGATGATACGGTACCACAGTTTTTGCTGCTCGTATTCTACGACAGCAAAGACCCTCAAGATCTATCGGCTCACGATGCACTCGTTCGTGACGCTGCCGCGCGAGCTGCTTGCGCTGCTGCTCCCATTCCTCACAGGTTTTGACCTCCTCCACCTCTCCCATGCCCACCGCCACTTTCTCCACAGCGCTGCGCTCGCACCAAACAGTGAGCTCTGGCGTGAGCGTGTCGGCGCCTCCGACACCGCCGCCATACCACCGCTCGACCCACAGGCTTTGCCAAGCGCCGCCCCCATGAGCTGGAAACAGTTCTACTGTACGCGCGTGTCGATACGGTTCTTTGGGTCGTCGCCCACGTGCACGCGTGCCGCGGCCGCCGAGATCCACAACTTTTCGCTCAACGATTATGAGACTGCGTCGTTTTCGTTCGATCTCTGGTTCGCCATGCTACCAGCGCACGACGACGACCCGTGTTCGTGTGTTGGTGGTGTTGTGCTGGGCGCACAGAGTGAAGACTGGCAAGACGAGTGGACGCCCGATACCTACAAGGCCTTTGTGGTCGTGACGCCCGACGGCGACTTGCAGTGCTCCGTGAGCAATCAGCGGACCGTCGTGGCGCGCAAGCTCGCGCCATCTCGCTGGTACCATCTCGCGCTCACGTTCGAGTCCCTCGGAGGGTACGGCATTGAGAGCGTGTACGTCGACGGGGAGCACGTGAACACGTCGCAAACGTCGCTGGCGTCGGACTGGGAGTCACTGTACTACATGCAGCTCGCCACGGGCTTTATCGATGGCGCCGATGCCTTCGCGTCGCAGTTGTACCCAGCGTTTGCGGGGTGGTACGACTTCAACGGCGTGATCGACAGCTTCCGGTTTTACGACCGCTGTCTCACCGACCAAGACGTCACGGGACTCGCGCAGGATTATGGTGCGTTGCCACCGCACGAGCCCGTGTGGACGCTTGTCCCACGCGAGCAAACCATGCTCGGGACGGCGCACTACGTCCGCTGCGCTCGACCGACCGAACGCATGTGCAGCAACATGGCGGAGCGTACACGACCATGGTGATACATTTCCTCTGTCTTGCAGACCATGGAAGCCAAGGACTTCAAATTGTGAATAGTAGGTTGCCAGTTTTTCCGCTTCTCTCGTATCAATTAAATGCCTGTGGCCAATCCCTCTCGATCTCGCCGCTACTATTGCCGTTGAGCAGACCAAGCCGCCAGCTCCAGTTATCAAAGTTGATGACGCGGCGGGTCAGCAGCAAATCACTGATGCTCGGATAGTTTGCAAGAACCCACCATTTAGAACGACGAAAACAGCGTCGTGCCTCCCGCACTTGTTTAGGTCGCTGGCGTGGATTCTTCCAGCGTCCACCTCGAGTACCCGTCAAAGACCCAACTTGAGATCTACTTTTCGACGTCGCAGGAGCGTTATCAACTGAGCATGGACGACTTGGCCGTCGAGTTGGACACGTCGCGGTCAGAAATCCACGATGCGAGTGAAAATCTCGTGGTTATTCTGTACAAGGCAAGCGTTGCCTTCAGTGCAAGCATTCTCACCACTGCAGCGGTCGAGGAGTTGACACAGATATCAGCGCCGCCACCGGTCGTTCGCTTCCAGAACGATCTTTTGTACCACATTGACTGATGCACCAAGTAAGTTATCCAACTCATGCGCCACAAAGTAAGGCCGTGTTCGAGCAAGAAGTGCTTTTGCAAAAAATCTGTACCTGGATTTCCAAGTCCATTTTGGGCAAGTCTAGATTTGCTTCAGAGCACAACAAAGTCGTTCTGAGAAAACGTGCTCTTAGAGGCCATAATCTAGATTCACAGAGCTAGCTGTTCGACAGCTTAATCTAGACTGCACTTGCCGAAAATCTAGATTGTGCCTCCATCGAACACGGCCTAAAGGAGTTGGCGATTCCCAGAAGTCGCGTGTGCCAATCTCGACAATCCAGTGCAAGCTCACTGTTTCTCACGTCGATATCCAGGCAGTATGTACCAGGTTTCTGTAAGAACAGAAAGAACGCCGGGGGGATCTCAAACTCATGGGATACATTCAATGAAGGACACTCATAAACTACGGAGCAATTGACTGAGAACGCTTCCCAGCTCGGACGCCCACGAGACTGTGCCAAGTAGTGTACCAAATGTGACTGCGCTTTGCTGGTACTCACGGTGGCGTTATTAATGCAAACATGAACTGTTCTCATGCTACATCGCGCGAGCCATCAGTTGCTGGCCAGCTTCGCCAAATACTTCTGCTTGGCACGTTCACCACGGTGCCACTCTGCATGAGCAGTCCACGCCCCGCGCGAACGGAAGAGCATTCCGCATCCTCGTTCTGGGCATGAAAAGTCGACTTCCTCTTCTGACGACGATCCAGAATCCTGATTAAGCACCATATCCAAAAACGTACGGTCGAGCGTAAATCCGGGAAGCACATTGCGTCCATCGAGGTCTCTCCACGACGTGTCATCCGAGCATCGCACTTGTCCATGCGCATCGAGATAGTACTCATACATCTTGTGGCATTCGGGGCGTGGATCGATCAACCACCCCAACTGCACGCCATGCCGGAAGTATTTGTCACGCATCTTGCGGTTGAGAGCGCGGCGTTGCGACCCGTGACCAGAGAGCTTGTCCATTTCAACAACGAGCGTTGGGACAAACGGTTCGCCACGGTATGTCCACACTTGGCTTCGATCCAACGTCCTGTCATCCTCTCGCGGTGTGTAGGCCACGTCGGGCATTCGCACGGTCGGCTTTCTCGGACGCTGCTCTAGAACGAACGCTCCTTGCGAGGTTGTTACTCTACCTCCTTGTCCAGACCATTGCGCCCAATCGCCGAGCAGCTGTGTGACCTTGGCTACCACTTTCTCGGTGCCATAGACAACCATTCGATAGGGAGTGAAGTGTCCTTCGTCGACAAAAAAAGCCGCTTGCTCCCCGAAAACGGGATTCACGATCGGACCGTGTGTCACCAAGTACTCGTTCAGCTGCTTGAGCGTTACTTCCGGATAGTCCTTAACTCGGCACAATGTCTCCTTCACTTTCACGTCGTGCAGGAGTCGTGCCAGCACTTCGTGGCTATCCCTCTTCTTGCCGGTTGCCTTCTTCATCTCGCTTGGTTGTTTTTTCTCGATTGACAGTGAAGATTAGTATTTTTCTCTCACACAGGGCACCCATATTATATGTGGCCCACACTATGTGTGCCCTAAATAGTGTGGTCCACATACAATAAGTATCGATGCAACGAAAAAAAGAACAAAAAAAAGAACATGATGGCACGACCATCGTGGATCAATTGCTGGAGGCCCTCCAGTGGAGGGTCGCTTTCGTGGAAGCATTGGTACTGTACCTGACCCTCCGCGTGTCAGTCATTTGAATGTCCACGGCAAAGGACGACCCAGGAATTATCATGACTGGACAAAAGCTCCGTGCCGCGATTTTGAGCGTGTGGAGCAGATCGCCGTCCGGGTACGACGTCGTATTGATTGGTGTCGTGCACTTCGAGTTTACCGAGAATATTAATACAAACTGCGGCGCGACGGCGTCCTTGACGTAGACAATGTGTACTTCCACGTCGATGGCATGATACGCGTAGTGGCGATCGGTACTAGTGTACAAATAAAACACGCCGTCGTTCGCGGTGCGGAGGAAATTCGTGTCGCCAAACTCCTGCCACTGCCACTGCACGCACGAGTTCGGGAATGCCGTCGTAGTTGCCAGCCGAGTGACTGGTAAACTTGCTCAGCTTCGGTTCGGCATGGTCAAAGCTCACGTCGGTCCGTTCAAAATTGAGACCAACGCCAATATCGTCTTCGGCAACGTCGACAATGCCGACGGCTGCGGGCTCGACAGAGACCGAGGCGGCTTCTTCGAGCGCCCTGGCGATCGGTGTCGCGATAGACGTGCTTCGCACGCACATGCGCATGGTCAAGCGGTAGCCATCGTCGGACCAGCTCTCGGGCTGCGAGAACGCGACTTCGCGCCGCTGTAGTTCAAGCGGTCCGGTTTCGAACGCGGACGACGCGTCGTAGGCAACGCCGTGGTAGCGACACATGGCAATCGCCACGAAATCCAGTGAACGTGCCTGTTGGGAGGGTGCAAGGATCTCTTGCAGTGTGCGCACAATACAGAGCCTAGGGACCCACACAAGAAAATGGCGTCCATGCCCCTCAGCCATAGGACCAGAAAGCAGCGGCAGCGAAGGCACGTACCATGTTTTCCGGTTGGACTCGCAGCGCACGTAGACGTAGGCGGATCCCGATGGTTTGACGTCGACACGTATCGTGAACGGACCGTCGTGTGCGTCGTTCAGCGGCAACGCACGCAGCGACATGATCGGTCGGTCTGGTTGTCAGCTTGGTCGTTGTGGTGTCAATCCGTCTCGGTGCGATGGATGCTATTTACTACGTAGTACAAAATTGACCCAAGCACGTCTCCAAAGCATCAAAACTAGGCACGTTCACAAATGGGTTCTGAAATGTTGACATGGATTAGACGAGCTTGACGACCAGCTTACCAATGTTCTTGCGGGCAAACATGTAGTCGATGGCCTCGGGGATGCCCTCAAGACCCTTGAACTCGGTCTTGTCGACGCCCGGAACGAGTTTCCCTTCGGCAATGAGCTCAAAGAGGCGTGCAAAGTGCGTCGGGATGTGGTCGGCGTGGTTCGCCAGGACAAAGCCACGGATCGAGGCCGAGCGACTCAACAAGGTAGGTGTGAGATGACTCACGAGGAACGGCTCGCCTTGGTGGCCGTCGAGGTAGCCCGAGATGTAGCCAAAGACGATCACACGACCATGGACCGCAATGTTCTGGACCGCAGCTTTGAACGTGTCGCCACCGACAGTCTCAAAGACGAGGTCAACGCCCTTGGGGTACTCGTTCTTGAGGACCTCAGCAATGCTCTCCTTGTTGTAGTTGATCACGCGGTCACAACCGAGTTTCTTGAGTACTTCAGCCTTCTCGTCCGAGCTCGTGGTACCAATGACATGGTTGCCCGCGAGCTTCGCGAGCTGCACGACGAACTGGCCAGTGCCACCAGCGGCAGCCGAGACGAGCACGGTCTCACCAGACTTCATCTGACCGACCTGCTCGAGCGCAATCGAGCCCGAGATGCCCTGGACGAGCAGCGGTAGGACCGACGGGTCGGTCGTCGGCACCTTCAGCGACGTGTCGGCTGGTACTGAGATGTACTCGGCAAACGCTCCAATCTCTGTGAGAAGAAAAGGAGAGGCGTTAGCATCCCGTCGATCTCATTGAATACTCCCCAAGAATTGACAACGTACTTTGATAAGCGATCGCGTCGCCGACTTTGAACTTGTCGACGCCGTCGCCAATAGCGACGACTTCACCGACACCTTCAATGCCGCAGCTGAACGGCAGCGGGCGGGCGCCGTACGCACCGTTCGTAATGTTCACGTCCGTGGCGTTGATGCCCACGTAGTGGTTCTTGACCACGACGTTGCCGGGTGTCGCAGCCGGCAGGATCGGCACTTGGACAATGTGCGTGGCCTTGCGGAAGTCCGTCGACATGGTGTGCACTTCGAGCGCTCGGAAAGCTGGCATGATGGATCGGGAAATGGGTAGGTGGAAGCGTTGGGGGGAGTAGGAGCAGGAAGGAAGGTAATTCCAAAATGAGAAAAGATCGCGTGGGCGTGGTCGAAAGCTCCTCTGTTTCCCTCGCCGTCTTCCCGACATGGGAGATAAACGGCATCGCTTCGTAAGCACCATCACGATGAGTCGCTCGTGCGATGGTCGACTCGACAATGTGTGACATGTGCTCTATTGCATTTCACTATGGAAAACGCCGATGTGGATGCCAGTTGTCCCATGAGACAGTCGTGTCGTCGCATGGATATGGCGGCCGAATCGTCCCCGTGCATGAGAACCAGAAACAGACGAACCCACAGATGCGGACGCAGAGAGAACCGAGCGCTGTGGGTGTATCCACGAGGTTGAAGGAGACATGCGCTCATCCGCGGTGACGATTTGGTCCAGCACCTTCCAAGTCGTTCTGTAGCCATATCGTGGAATAGTTCTAGCCAATCAGTATCACCATCACTGCTATTACAACCAATCCTCGCTTTCGTGCCCCTTCTTCCTTTGACGGTCTCACTTGCTTGCTACTGTACGTTCCGTTCCAAGCTCCGCGCAATGCGGGGCGCCGTCTCGCGGATCGCTGCACTGCCGCCGGACGTACTGGCGCTTGTACTTTGCTTCCTCTCGGGCTTTGATTTGTCACCGCTCTCGCACGTGAACCGCCGCTTCTACTACGATCTATTGGCCGCTGATGGTACCGCCTGGACCGCGCGGCTACCGTCGCGCACGTTCCTCGCTCATGACCGAGAGTCCCTCACTCCACACGGCCGTCGACGCGCAACGAGCTCGTCCAGTGCACGGTGGAAGCTCAAGTACAAGACGCTGGTCGGTGGTGTGAAGGAGCTGGTACGCTCGCGGTCCATCGACAGCGCGTCTCGTCATGCCAAGGAACAATCAAGCTTCAAGCGACTGTACTTTGCGAGCACATCGCTGCGGTTCCCTGGGTGCAAGCCGGGCCTCGTGATCGAACGCCAGTGTGGCGGCGCCGTAACCCTCTGGGATGGGCTCGCGCATGCATGGAACGCCGACGCATTCTCACTCGACGTCTGGTTCGCGCTGTTACCAGAGACCACGACGAGGCTCAAGGGAGGGATCTTGTTTGCGGCACAAGGCACCGAGTGGCCAGGCGCCAAGTACGGTGATGACGCACAGCAATTTCTCCACGTGGATACAGAGGGAAATCTCTACTGCTCGCTCATGAACGAGAAGACCGTCGTCGCGTCGGATCTAACGACGAACCGATGGTACCACGTTGCCGTGAGCTTCGCTCGCGACGCCGATGACTGGTGGAAGGCGACGCAGTGCGTCTATCTCGATGGTCAGCTCGTGGACGAAGCCGTCGGATCGGTATACCCACGGTGGCGATACCTGAATCATGTGCAGCTCGGAAGTGGCGTGATCGACCGCGATTCGCTCGGTTCGCCGAGCCCTCGACACCACGGATGGTACGGTTTCAACGGCGTGATCGATGACGTTCGCTTCTGGAACAGCGTCCTTACGAAGGACGACGTGAAGCAGATCAATGAAGGCCACGAAGAGGCCGTCGAGACGGACGGAGGCACTTGTGTGTGGTCACTGAAGCGAGATCGGACCTTTGCCTTTTACGGCGCGAACATCCAGCGCGTGAGAGCCACACAACCGCGAGAAGGGCGATGCGTGATCGTCGCTACGTTGACGGCACTGCAATAAACCAACCACGATCGAAAGGCGGCCGTAGCGACGGTACACACGTTCGTTTCCGGCGGCAATTCGGTGGTCAGTGGCGATCCGTTCAACGATCAAGATGTGCTCCATTGCTCAAGTCAACGCTGTGTTGGGCATCGACCACGTCGTGCGGATGATGTTCGATTTAGTGGCCCATTGACTCGGTACACACGCAATCCAATGATGCGAGAGGATCAAGAGCGTTCGGAAAGCTGTAAGGCTCCAGCCGCACTCCCGGTCTGTGATCGTGGGTCACAAGCTCGAAGGAGACCGGAATCGGACCGATGCAAACCACGCTGTGTAGCTCCTTGGCGTGCGAGGGCTGCTCGTATTGATGTGGTATCTAACAGCCACCAAGCGTCGCGCGTAGCTACGCACTACCTATGAACAGTTGATCGAAGTCGTTGGGAATGCATGACATGGATGGAGTTGACATGAGTATTACCGTGTCGGATTGAGGGTCGTCGATCGCGAGCAGTCGCCACGGCGCTGAAGACTGCGCAACTGCCACTGCAGTGTCACGACACTCAGGTGCCCCACACAATACAGTCCAGTACAGTGAAACCACTGCTGACTCCAGTGATGTGTTGACATGGGGCGCTCTGAGAGTACACATACTTCCTAGGGTTCCGTGCCATTTCCCCTCGATGGTGTGGCGCATCCGAAGGCACATGGCTCCTCTGGCTGAGAAGGCTCCTCAGTGTGAGCGATTCATTCGTCAGAGGCTCAACCATATCCACGGGTACAGGACAGTGTAGCCTCCCGTGGAGGCTCAGGCTGAGGCTCAGCCTCCACCGCCGGCACAGTGGGAGTCCCGTCGCATGATGACGTTGTACGCCACAGCCCCTATTGGCTGAGGACCTCGCAGCCGCAAGGTTTTTTCTCCTTACTAATCTTAGTGACTGATTCACATAGAGTTGTACTTTCCCACGCTCAGAAAAAACCTTCCAGGCTCTTGCTCTGTGGAAATCAGTCCCTCGCGGGAACTTGAGCCCCTATGCCCCAACGGCACTTGTCCCTTAGCGTCAAGCCCCATGCATCTCCCTTCGCTCGCGCTCGTTGCGGTCGCGGCGCTCGCCGTCGCCTATGCGGACGCCAGCAGCGCGGCAGCTCCCCCCGACTCGGTCGCGCAAGCGTTGGCCGAGTTGGGGTCGTCGTGTCCGGACCTCAAGCCGACCACGGTCGGTCTCGACCTGCAGAACGTCACGGCGATCAACACGCTCGCTGGCTGCAAGAAAGCGTCGTGTCTGGACTTGATGCGCGAGCTCATCCCAACCATCGACGAGTGCTACCCCATCACGGCCATGGCCAAGCGCGACTTGATGGTGACGCTGGCGATCTGTGAACAGACCGCCACGGCTCCGCTCTCGCAGGACGCGCTCATCCAGTTGGTCAACACGACGCAAAGCCGTGTGAACGTGAGCAAGGCATGTACGGACGACGAGAAAGGCGCGCCAGTCGACCTCCCGTCGACGGCGCCCGCGGGAAGTACGCAGTCTCCGACGTTTGAAATGGTACTGTCGGGGGCACCGGTGGCTAGTCCGATTCGGAATGCAACGACGAGTGCGAGTACGCGTACGAGTGTTGCAGCGGCGGTGGTGCTCACTGTATCAACCTTGCTGCTCGGTGCGTGAGGAGCTTCAACGGCGTGCGTAAGGGTACGGCGTCAGACAGCGTACCCCTCGGAGCAGTTAGATCGCTGTTATAAGACGTTCAGTATCAGCACCTGAAGACTGTTCACAAGAGCACGAGATCTCTATCGCCATCCTTTCTTCTACTTCGAATCTGGCCAACGACCATGACAACTGTAGTCTTGAGAGGCGCCGTGCGTTCGATCGAGGCATCTCGTGGTCCACTAAGCGACGCACGACGCAGACGTCGCTGACGATCCGTTCCCGTGGGCACGAGCACCGCACCAACGACACGCGGCCCGTCGCATGCCGTCGAAGAGAGGCCATCGAAGAGAGGACGGTACGTCACCATCCGCGAGACGCTGCACCTCGAGACTACTCAGCACGCCGTGCCAGATCGGAACGCGTCGAGGAACGCGTTGAGCGCATACCACGCACAGTAGTCGACGCCGAGCCCACCACAGCCCGTACCAACTTGTGTGTGCGTAAAGAGAGACAACTCGTCGTGGATCGCGCCGTGTGCTATATGAACGAGTTGTCCATCGAGGTAGACGCGCTGCGTAGCACTCACTGTACCAGTCTCGTAAACCAGTGCAACGTGGTACCAGCACAGGAGCTCAAGCGCTCTGGCAACGATTGGTTTGTGGCGCAGGACCGAGCAAAAGAGATTGCCTTGCGCGTCGGTGTGCACGAATTGCTGGTGGTAGCTATTAACTGTAAGTAGCCCACTCGTCGGCGTTGGGATGGACCGACTGTGCCCCCAACACAATCCCGCCAACACGAGTGCCGTTTGCTGCGTCGGCGGGCGCAAGTGCGAACCAGAAGTCGAGCGAGAATGACGTGCGTGGTGGAAGCTGCCACGTTCGCGGTGGTTGCGGGTCGCGAGCGCGCGGAAGCAGTGAAAACGGACCGATCGTGCCAGGTAGTATCGCTGCTTTGCGTCGGCGAGCACGGCGCTTGTGGACGGCCTGAGGCGTTGCCACAGACTATTGTTGCCTGTGAGAAGATTGTATTATAATAGTAGATGTGGTGGGTCACATGAGAGAGCTGCAGCAGATCAAAGCCCGAGAGGAACGGTACCAGAAGCACCATTGCGTCTGCTGGCAGCGCGAGAAGACGATCCCTACGGTTCATGGTCGTGGTACGTCGCGGCTGCGGATAAAGTCGTGCAGTGCCGCGTCGGGTCCTCCGGTGGGATAGAGGCAATAGCGGTTGTGAACATGTTCGACGAGCGGCAACGTCACGAACCCACGATTCAAGAGCGAGCCCACGATTCCAAACGATTGAAGTGGTCGTCTTGACCGGTTGGTAACCGGTTCCCGACGAACAGTCGACCGGTCGTTTGCCATACGATAGCTCGTTCGACGCACAGTGCGTCAGCACGAGTTGATGTACAGCACTCGATACTGTCAATAGCAGGGTTGGGACGGCCCGACCCCCGACCCCTGGTTCACCTCCAAAACGGATGGCCCGACCTGGCCGGGTCATCCATAAGCTTCGAATAATGGGTCATCGACATCGTACTTAGTAGGAGTGAACCTCACGGTACTACATGG
>JAADXQ010000079.1:0-37451 GCA_023337915.1 Pythium angustatum | reverse complement strand
GCAACAGCAACAGCAACAGCAACAGCAACAGCAACAGCAACAGCAACAGCAACAGCAACAACAACAGCAACAACAACGCCCATGGCACGTGCGCCCTCGTCCAGCCGTCCGTCCGTCACTCGTACCAGACGCCCAAGAACCCGTCCCGTCGCCACGCCTGCGCCCAGCGTATCGCATGCACATCCGAGCGAACGGCCATGGTCTCGAGCCATTTCTGCATGCGCTGATCGCCGCCATGGCTGGCTTCAAGCCCGACACGGTGGCTCCTGAAGTGAAGGCAGCGACGTCGACTTCCCCGTTCAAGGACGAGTTGCTGCTCCGTCCGCGACCGCCGTCATCGATTCCGTTTGCCGACAGTGTCGAACATGCAGATGCCACCAGCGAGCACGACGAAGTCGACACAGCGGAGACGATCCGAGATTCTGAAGCTGCCAACGAGGAAGACCAAGTCAACACAGCGGAGGCGGATAGCACCACGGCGGTGCCATCACCGCACGCCGACGACTTCCGACCGGGCCAGCGAGACGAGTTCTCGCCCTCGCTACCGCCGTCACCGCCACCGAAGCCTGCTCAGAGCAAGCTCGTCAGCCCCGACACCCTGTACTGAGTGCGATTGGTCGAGCGGTCCAAACCGGATTCGACTATTGAGTAGCGAGGTCGTTAGTCCCATCCATCCGAATTCCCCACAGCGTAATAGGAGCTGTGAGTCCATTTGAATACAATCTCTATGAGATGTTGAAGTTCCTTTGTCGTCGGGTTGTGAAGCGAGACCTACGTGCGACCTACCGTGATGGAAATGGGTACACTAAGCGGCTGGTGAGACCAACGCTGCTGGGCGGATGCTTTTCTTATGGGCCGTGCCCAGTGACATCCGCCTGTACTACCGGGTGCCCTCGCGTGAGTGCCGCTTGTCGCTGGCGTCAGTCGACCGCTGTCGTCTCTCCCGCACGCCTCCATGGAAGCAGGCACACAAGAAGCAGATGCCCTGTGTGTGGCGGCGTTGGTTACACTCGGTGCACTGTACCAGACGCTCTAGGTTCTCTGACGATGGGTAGGAAGTTAAGCGTCCAGATGGAATTGTCACGCGGGTCTTAGGGCTTTCGAGCGACAGCGGGTTCTCTGGGACTGAGAGAAACGCGGGTCCATGGACTGACAGACACAGATCGACTTGCAATCTCTCGCGCTCTCTCTCTCGGTCACTCGCTCCCACTTCTTCACACTCCTCGCGACCGACGATAGTGTCGAGTAGTTAGTCCCCAGCAACACTCTACTGCGTCAGCATGTACCCCGCGTCGTCGTCGTCGGCGGCGTACCCGAGCCGTCGCGGCGTCAGCAGCAGCAGCAGCGTCGTCAGCAGCAGCCGCCACCACCAGGACGAGCGACTGAGCTCGGGGCCGCTCACGACCGAACGTGCGATGATGGAGCAGATCCGCTCCAAGCTCGAGCGTACACAGCGGCGCATGGCACGTGATCACGCGACGACGACGTCGCAGCACGGCTACAACAGCTCGCACGGCGCACCCATGAGCATGCGCGACATGCCCATCGCCAGCAGCAGCACCAGTATCAGCAGTTCACGTCACCACCATCATCATCATCATCACCACGAGCAAGCGTACCGCAGCACGACGAGCCGCCACCCGCCCAGTCGAAGCGCAGCGCCTCGTCACCACCCGAGCTCGTCGTCGACGTCGGCGACGCAGCACGCGGTCGGGTCGTCGCACTATTTTCCGCCCGACTACCGCAGCAAGCGGGCGCCGGCCGTGCAGTCGGTCTACCTCGAAGATCTGTCCATGACCATCAACTCGAGCCAGCGTGCACCGCCGTCGTCGTCAAGGGCACCGACATCGTACGCACCTGGTACTAGTAGTGGCGTTGGCGCGATCCACACGTCGAGCTACTACGCCCCGCCACTCGACGAGACCCAGCGGTCGTCGTCGCGTCCGACGACAGCAACGAGGACGCGGCACGTGCACACCCACAGCAGCTACGAGTCGGTGCCGGTCGCGTCGCGAGCGCCCGTCCGCAGCGAGCGCCACGACGTGCATCAGCTCGACCATCACCACCATCCTCACCGTACCCAGCAGTCGCAGCAGTCGTCGTCGCGTCCCGACGAGCGTACGCGCGAGAAGCGATCGACTGTCGCTGCGCCGCCGCCGTCGACGCGCGGGATCTTGCGCAAGAGCAGCAGTTTGTCGACGGCGCCACCGTCGGCGACCATGCCGCATTACTATGGAGGCGAGTACGCACCGCCGAGTGCGTCGAACGACTATCTCGTCTATTCGTCGAGCCACGGGTCTGTGCCGGTGTCGCACCGTCGGCAGCCACTGTCGTCGAGCGGCCAGCCAGCACGAAGTGCTCTCAAGCAGCACCGTAGTGATAGTATCGAGTCGCGTCCGCGTGGCGACAGTGGCAGTGCGACGACGACCACGACCGACGCACCGAACGACAGCAACCGAGAAGCCGCTGCCGCTGCTGTTGTCCAACCGCCGCCCAGTTCGCGCGTGCGGTTTGACGACGAGCTCCGCCTGGCGATCCAGTACCCACCGCTCATGGAAGAAGACGAAGACGCGTTTTCGCGTTCCGACTCTGATCCCGAACCACTCGAGTTTCTCGGGGCAGAGCTGCCGTACGATCCACGCGACGACTTTGACCACGAAGTCAACGACGAACAGGAGAACGACGTTGCGTTCGCGTACAACGACAACGAAAATGCGACGCCAACGGAGCTGCCGCTACAGTTGGAGCCGGTCGTCGAGATCACACGTGCGCCTCTTGTGGCCACGGACACTGACGTGCGCGAGTCGTCGCCGCGATCCCCCGAAGCGACCGTCGTCAACAGCTCGATGCCCACGTCGTCGACGACCCGAAACGATACAACCGTAGATTCTGCACCGTCGATGCCTCCCGTCCGTCGCCGGGGGTCGTCGGCCGTCCCTACGCCGCCGACGCTGTCGCCGTCGGGCAGTTCCTACGCCCGCAAGAGCCTCACGGAACCGCCCAAGTCGGCGATCGACGCGTCACTCTTTGATCAGTATGACCTGCGTGAGCGCCGCGCGTCGAAAGAGCGGCGCTTCTCGAACGCCAATGGGAGTGGTGGTCGTGACGACGACGTTGACATTGACGCGCTGGCGGTCTCGGTCGTAAACGCCGCGTCGACGATTTCTACGGACCGCAACGATGACGGCGTCGACGCGTTTGCTTCGAGCAGTATGGACCCGCCGCCACAGCACGCGCTGTCAACAATGAACGACGTGTACGAACACGATAGCGACAGTGACTATGGCGAGTACAGTGACGGGTCCCAGGGCAGCCTGCACGAGAGCCACCTTGCGTTCGACGACGACGACGTGGCGTCGATGCTGATGCCACTGCCGCCGCCCCGGACCTTTAGTCCCGTGCGCCACTCGACCCATTCGGAGAAGCTGTCACCGTCATCGACAGAAGACTATTGCGACGCGCAGACGTTTCCGGACGAAGACGAAGACCCGCAGCACGCGGCACGACACGACCCATCCACTGCTGCTGCCTCGGATCTCGTCGTCCACCAGACGCCACAGTCCGAGTACAAGAACTTTTGGGAAGAGACGAGCTCGGAAGAGTCGGGCAAAGACGACACCGAACCAGAGATTGAGTCGGCTATCGTATCCAAGGACGTGACCGCGCCACGCAGAGCACCACCGCCCCCACCGTCAATGAAGAAGGAAGTCAAGCTAATGAAACAGTCGCGTGGGCCGCCGCGCTCGGGGTGGCAGCCACGCAACGTCGACGCGTTTGCCCACAGCGCAATCGAAGTCGTGAACGTGAATGACTCGCCGTCGTCGCCCAAGTCGGTGCGTCCGTCTCACCAGCCAAGCTACCGCCCTAACCACGCACACTCGGTCAAGCCACGGTCGCCTCGCAAGCCCATGCCGCTCTCGCAGTCGCTCATGATGTTTGCGCCCCCGCCCGCGACGACCGACGCCCGCGTGGGCCATCGCCCGCCGCCGGCTTCGACGCGGATCCGCCCGAGCCCCGCGACTTCGCGACTCAGCAGCAGTGTTGTTAGTGTCGGCGGCGTGCCGCGTGCCCCCGTGACGGCCGACGGATCGCAGGCTGGCTCAACGTACGTGCCACGGCGCCTGCGCCCCAAGAGCACGGCAGCGCCGCACTCGCGCAAGGCTCTGCCACCGTCGATCGGTGCGCTCTCGGGGCTCGCGAGCGGCCCCGTGACCTTTGAGCTCAACGTTGCGTCGTTCTACGAAGTCGAGTGGACCACGGGCGAGTTTGGCTTCTCGTTCCAGCGCGTGTACCTCGAAGACGTCGACGAGCACGGGGCACCGACGACCCGTCGTCTCTTTCTCCGGATGCTGCTCAACACGGAGCGCGGCACGTGCGCAAGCTTCAAGCACGTGCACGTTGGTGACGTGCTGGTCGAGATTGACGGGACGCGCGTGTGCGACATCAAACTGGACACGCACGGCGGCGGTGGCGCCGCGCTCACGAAGCTCTTTACCGAACTGCGCAAGCAGACGCCGCTCCGACTCGTGTTCCAGCGTATGGACGCGGCGTCGTGGGACGGCGGTGTGGAGTTGTAGAGGTCGCGGAAGCACGCGAGTCTAAGAAGCCACGAGGAAGAGGAACGAAACCACAAGCAAATAGAAAGGAACGTTGGATCGGTTGTTGCACGTAGTAAAGGTCTGTGTGACATCGATAGTGAAATGCAGACATGATCGAGAATGGGTACATGAGGTCACTAATACCGAAGTACTCTGGAGTAATATCAAGGAAGCGGCGATCACAGAGCAGCATGCCGCCCTTCACTGTGCGGTATTAGTGTATCGCTCGACCTGATAGCGAGCTGCTGCTACCGTATGTATATGCACGCTTCGTTACCTTTCTGTCGTCGGGTGACGGCATCCGTTTGTCTTCCGTATCATCTCAGTCAGCTCGGCACGCATTGCGTCTCTGTGGCGGAAGATCGCAAGCCGCCGCATCTGCTGGTCGCTCATAATACGCGGATCCGATTCAAACCCGTAGACGCGCAGCGCTGTATTCGTCACCTCTTTCCCGTGGTGCGTGTGGCGCCAGCACGGCGTCGTTGGGCTGGATAGGCAGCGGTGCGTGGTCGTGGCGGTTGACGACAATGCGGACACGCAACGACGAGTGAGGCTCGCGTGGTCGATTGTAGCAGCCGTAGGCGTGCTGGCGCTGGTCGTACTGGATAGCAATGAGAGAAGTGATGGATGACTGATACACGAAACTTGCCGGCGTGATCGCACGAAGTCGTCGTCTTGTTCACGCAGTGCCGTGATCGTCACGGCATCCTCCACCACTGGAGCGTGCGTGGTAGGGAGTTTGGCTGACGCTTCCTCTTCCATGGCGTTCTGCTCGAGACTTGCTCGTTCAGGACGGGTCTCAACGCTGGCCGTCGGCCGACTTGCCACGATCGACGACTGTGGGCGTATCGACGCTTTGAGGCTTGCGTCGTGGACTACCGATCCGTCGTCGGTGTCGTCGCCGTCGTCTACCGTGTCTACCATGACATCTAGCACGTCAATCTCCGGCTCGCGCTGTGGCTCCGTGGTGGCAACGCTGTCCCTACGATCATCGTCCGCGTCGTCGTCGACGACGGCCTCGCGGCCGCCGCAGCACACGAGACGGTCCATGAGCGCATTCGCCCAGCGTGTTACGCGCAGAACGGCGGCTGTGCCAGCGGCACGCGCACTGCGGCGCTTCTGTGGCGGAAAAAGAGAGGTCACAATGGCCGCACGGACGCCGAGAGGAGTCGTTCCGATCGTCATGGTCGGTAGAGTGGTGAAATGGAACGCCAGTGCGAGTCAGTGCGTGTTGCGGCCGCCCTGGCGGACGGCGCGTCCCCCACCGTCCACTGTGGATGGGCGCCAGCTGCTGGCGGACGCGAATCTTAGTTGCTGCGAACGACTTGGTGTTTGTAAGGAGTACCGTCCCCTACAGTCCACCTCAGGGTTGTGGCGTTAGGTGTTGAAGTGAATACAGGGATATGATTGGACGACGTGGTGAACATATCCACCAATGAAATAGTCATTTCGAGGCAGCACGGAACCTATCTCTCTACATCAGTAGATAATGGTCTTTCCGAGTATATGTACCTATTTAGCACTCTTGTACCTGACTCGGCATTCAACTGATCCAAGAACCGAACCCACGATACTCGTATCAAATCGGAGCTCCTCGTGCGGCATCCTCTTCGTTGGACGGCATGCGCGTGGTCTGTATCTCCGATACGCATGGGCTTCACGCGGCGCTCCAGGACGCATCACCCATTCCGCCCGGCGACGTCCTCGTCCACGCCGGCGACTTCACCGACACGGGCGCACGTGACGAAGTCCTGGCGTTCAACGCGTGGCTCGCAACGCTGCCGCACCGATACAAGATCGTGATTGCTGGCAACCACGAATCGACGTTCGACCGGGCGTTCTACCCACACAACTGGCACCACTACGGCCACGCGCAGCAGTACGACCCAACCGAAGTCCGCGCGTTGCTCACGAACGCGCTGTACCTCGAAGATCAGGCCGTGTTGATCGATGGCTTTCTGTTCTACGGCACACCGTGGCAGCCCGAGTTTTGTAACTGGGCGTTCAATTTACCGCGTGGCGACAAGCTCGTGGAGAAGTGGCGACTGATTCCGAGCGACGTGGACGTGCTCGTGACGCACGCGCCGCCCATGGGCCGTGGCGATCAGGTTGGGGACGAACGTGTCGGCTGCATAGATCTACTGCGTAAAGTCCAGACCCGCATTAAACCGCAAGTTCACGTCTTTGGCCACATTCACGAAGGCTACGGCTGGAGTACCGACGGTGTCACGACGTATCTCAACGCCTCATGCTGCACGGAAGAGTACGAACCCGTGAACGAGCCCATGGTTATCGACCTCTGGTCGCCGCGCTTCAGTCACGACCTCGCGCTTGAGACGAACCCGGGGATCCAATACGACGTGTTGCTTCACGAACAGCTACGCGTGTGCGCACAGAAACCACCGTTCGTGCCAGTCGTCCGTGTCAAATCGGCTAGACGAAAACGCCGCGCCCGTCTCGCGCGATCGCATTCTGCCTAAGCTACTCAACACATTAGCCCAGACGTGCACTGGCAGAGTCGGCAACATGTGTCAGCGCACGGCCGCAGTGTCGTGGGAGGCGATATGGAGCTGTAGAGGTTGCGACGTGTACACTCGTACACGAGGAAAGGACCAAGACAGCATCTCCGTGAACAAATAGAACCTGCGCATAAAAAATCGTGAAGACGGTTGCGGAGGGACGCTGCAGTCCCCGCCGGGGTGCTGTCAGCACGACGTGCATACCGTTAGGGACGCATACTGTATGTAAGTCCGAGACGTTAGTCGAGAGAAGCATCAATCACCGTTAGGAGGTGGAGGACAAGCCGTTGGATACCGTAGTGTGAGTTCATCACCGTCCTCGGTCGATCGATGTGGTACGGTGGCGTTACAGTTTAGATGGAGATCGCTCAGAGCGGCGTGGTACAGTCGTTGGGTATTGGAGGTCCGGAGCGCATTAGTTCTCGGTCCGACAGTCATGGGCGGACAGCACGTCCCCCACAGTCCGGGGTAACTGGAAGGCGCGAATCGTACGTGTTGAAGTGACGAGGAACGATGTCATTGGATACGACAGAGATCATTTCAGCCAATCCTTTCGTGCCTCCGCGCCAACCGCCCATTCCGGTGCATTCTTCTCCCTAACTCAGTACGATTACTTGAAACTGACATCATGTACTACATTAGCAGTGTTTCAGCCAGTGCGCTGTGACGATAATAGACCACGGCAACGCCTTCCGAACACGCAAAGCGCACACCTCCAGGTTGCGCGTCTAAACGAGCACACGCACCTCGTTAGACGCGGCGCGCGTCACAGATCGGAGCTCCTCGCACCGACCGCATCACAAGACTAAATGCGCGTGGTTTGTATCTCCGATACGCATGGGCTCCACGCGGCGCTCCAGGATGCGTCGCCCATTCCACCCGGCGACGTCCTCGTCCACGCCGGCGACTTCACCGACACGGGCGCACGCGACGAAGTCCTAGCGTTCAACGCGTGGCTCGCAACGCTGCCGCATCGATACAAGATCGTGATTGCTGGGAACCACGAATCGACGTTCGACCGTGCGTTCTACCCACACAACTGGCACCACTACGGCCACGCCCAGCGGTTTGATCCGATTGAAGTCCGCGCGTTGCTCACGAACGCGTTGTATCTCGAAGACCAGGCCGTGCTGATTGACGGCTTTCTGTTCTACGGTACGCCGTGGCAGCCCGAGTTTTGTAACTGGGCGTTTAATTTACCGCGTGGCGACAAGCTTGTCGAGAAGTGGCGACTGATACCAAGTGACGTGGACGTGCTCGTGACGCACTCGCCGCCCATGGGCCGAGGCGACCAAGTCGGTCATCTGCGCGTTGGCTGTAGCGATTTGCTTCGTGAAGTTCAGACCCGTATCAAGCCGCCGTACCATGTTTTTGGTCACGTTCATGAAGGCTACGGCCGTAGCAGTGATGGTGTCACGACGTTTATGAATGCCTCGAGCTGCACCCACGAGTACGAGGCCGTGAACGCGCCCATGATCATTGACCTCAGGAGACCACGCACGGTTCACGACCTCACACTCGACACGAACCAAGCGATCCGGTACGACGTTTTGCTCCACGAGCAGCTACGCGTGTGCTCGCAGAAACCCGCATTCGTGCCGCTTCCCGGCACTGACTCGTTGACTGGCTCGGCCACCAATGGAACCAAACGCGAGCATCCGCATGGACCATGTCACAGCCTGGCGGACGCAGAGGCGCGCAGGCAATCCCTCAAGGAATTCAGCGTCGATGGCACGACCGCGGCGATGTTATTTGAGAGCACACTGAAGCTACGCCCGGTGAAAGTCAAGCAGACGCGGGCGCTGCGGTATCTGTTCCATCATGGGTTCACGGCTGCCGACGGCGACGTCTCTGCCATTGATGACGGTCAGTTGGGCGAGGAAGGTGGTTCGATGGACGAAACTGCAGGTGTGGCCGACGAACCCGAACGCTCTACGCCAATGGATCCACAAGAGCGCCTGCGCGAGCGTCGTCGTGTGTCACTGTCACGGCGTGTTACGATGGCCGTGCTCGAAGAACTGCCGGATGCCAAGCGCGACGCCATTGCACCTGGGGCAGCGTCGTTGTTCACAGTATCGTCGGCTGACGCAGTCTCGACGACAGCGACTCGGGAGGCTGCGGTGAGCCCGGCTGCTGCGCCACCTGCAGGGAACCAGCGACGTGCGAGGCGAGACAAGACGCTCCAGCGACGCGAAGCTGTTCCGAAACTCGCTACGATGGTCGAAGAACCGGAAAAAGAAGCTGCAGCGGCGGCGGAGTCGCAGGCTACTGTGACAGCGACAGTATCATTATCAGTAGCAGCGAAAGACGCGACCGTAGGAGGAACCTCACCGTCAGCGTCCACATCAAGTCAACCAGAGGCAGCGACGCCGACTCTTCCAGCCGCACCAGTTCCTGCACCTGACGCTGTGTCTGTAACGAGTACACCCGATGCTCCTGTGCAAGCGTCTGCTTCTGCTCCTGCAAAAGAGTGCATCATGTGCAAGTACAAAGTCAACGGCCACGTCCATCCACCGTCTGACGGCACTGCACAGCCAATGCCTGCAACACCTGCGCCTCCAGCGACGACAGCAGTTGCTCCACCGACCAGAGCGATTGTCGCAGCTGCTCGATCTACGCTGCCACCACCGTCTCCACTGTCCGCAGCGCCGGCGGTGACTGCGGATCCCCCGGTAGCTCCTCCCGCTGTGGAGTGCGTGCTGTGCAAGTATAAAGTCGCTGGCCACGTGCACCCCGGTGCGGAGCCTGCTGTTGTGGAGAGCACAGAAGACGATTCCGATTATCAAGACATGGCAGTGGACGATGCGGCCTCGGTCCCCACAGGCCGCGCCAGAGCTGTGGGTCCAAAGCGCTTGTCGTCCTGGTTTTAGAGTAGATATGATAGAGAACAATCCATTGGTCCACAGTACCGTGGTCTTATTTCTTGCGCGCCTCAAATTTCATGATGGCGTCCATGCACTCGGGCGCAAGCCAGAGTTTCTTGAGCACGTCGCACTCGCGGCGGTTGGTCTCCTGCAGCTCCGCGATCCACGATGGCGAGCGGATCAGCGCCTTTGACTTCTTCATTGAGTTTGGGTATCGCGACAGCAAGAGCCTGTAGATGTTCCATCACAAGAAGCAAAGTCAGTTCTCGGTTGGTACAGACCGCGTTTACTCTGCATGATACGTACTCGACTTTGCGTTGCACGCTCGTCTCAAACTCGGCAACACCAAACGCGTCGGTCGCAAAGCCCGACGACACGGCGTCTTGTGCCGTCATCTTCTCACCCAGCAGCAGCATCGCGTTGGCGCGCGCACTGCCCATGATGCGAGGGAAAAGCACCGACGAACAGGCCTCGGGCGACTGACCCAGCGCCGTGAAGGGCGTGTGGAACGTTGCCGACTCGGACGTGTACACGAGATCGCAGAGCGCCAGTGTCGTGACGGCAATGCCCACGGCTGGACCCTGCACGGCCGCGACGATGGGCTTGGGGTACACAATGAACGCATCGACAAAGCCCTCGAGCAATTTCGCCCCTTCGTCGGCCAGCTGCTCAAAGCTCTGGCCACTGGCGGCCGTAAACATCGAGAGATCGTTGCCGCTCGAGAATGTTCCGCCGGTCGACTTGAGCAGCACAGCCTTGACCGCGTCGTTCGTGGCCGACGACTGGAGCGCGTCGACAATGCTGCTGTACATCGCACGGTTCAATGCGTTGTGGCGCTTGGGGCGATTGAGCTGGATCGTCAACAAGCCGGCCTCCCTACAAAAGCATACCCACACAATCAGCCTTCTTCGTCGTACCCTACTCCAATGCCTCGCCACTACACGTACGAGAGCTGGATGATAAGATCCTCCGAGGTTGACGTGGGCGCCGCCTGAGCAGACGCCTGTGCTGCGGACGCCGACGCACCGTCGCTGTTCGGGTCCACGCCGTGTTGCTTCGCGAGGTCGTCGATGATCGCAATGTACTGACGTCGGGCTTCGTCCTGCGGCATGTCGCCGAGCTGGGCCCATGCGTCCCACTTGGCTTTGCCGACAAAGTCAAACATACCGCTGGGCTTTGGTGTCGTGTTTTTGCCCGTGTTGGCCTGTTTGAAGAGCGAGTACATGCGCAGTTTGGCGGCGTTGTCGTCGAGCGCCGGCAGTGCCTTGCCTAGCGCGACCTTGCGCTCGAACTCGGTCTGGAGCGAGGACGAGGACGAGCTCAGCGCACGCCATCCCATGGAGGAGGCAAGGGGCGAGCGACGACCGATAGAGAAGGCACGCAGCATGGTCAATACAGTCGTGGGCGAAGAGGAGAGGAGAGGAGGGGAGGGGAAGGGAGGCGGAGCGGACGAGAATGATGGAGAGAGACCGGATCGCGTTGAACTTTGGTCCTCCACGCCACGAAGCGGTGCAAAAGTTGACGTGAGGATACGTAACCGTACCTAGCGAGCGCGGTTACCATTGGGGTTAGGAATCCTAACCCCAATGGTATCCGCGCTCGCTAGGTACGGTAACTTAGGATTGAACCTGACGAGTACTGAGATAACGACAAGTGTTTTATGTACTGAAATAACGACTTGAACAGTTCAGTTTTCCCGACAACAGGTGCAAGCTTACTTGTTTAACGTCCTCTGAACAATCAGCCAGCGTGGGCCACAGCTCGATTGTTCACTGTCAATGCCGATGGTCGATAGATACTGTACGGGCTACGGCTCGATGCGACGGTACGAAGCGCTTGCAGGCGGGGTGTACAGTTGACGCTGACACTCTGCAGTCGCGTTCTGCACTAACGTTAGAATACTGGCTGCGTAGCCATCCGACAGTGACCCCCCGCCAATTGTCCCCCAGAACGCCATTTGTCGAATACCAGGGCACTCCAGTCATCTGACCATAGACCCTGACAGCAGATATGCTTGCACGTAGTACCGGTACAGATATCCATTCGTGTCGCACAAACGGACGACTGGCTCGCGGGGTGTGGTGCACACACGGTGCCAGGGCCGTCGCCCTGACGGTGCAGATCCCGGACGAAAGGCAATACGTACCGAGTCGCCATTGTCTGCTTCACTGTCTCCTTCACTGCCTGCCTGATGATAGGCTCCCACCATCAATTACTGTAACACCGGATACTGTATGAGCCCCTCGGGCTCAAGAGCGAGTTGCTCAGTCACTCGTTCGCAACTCGAACATAAAACGGTCTGTTCGACGTTCGACCCGCTTTTTCGAACAGTATCCGATACGAACCTCCAGTTGACCTACCTTCCTCTGGAAGACTGAAGAAATCTGACCAACAGAACGAAAGAACCGAGATCATGGAGTGGTGGGACGACGATCCGGAGCTCCTGGGCGCGACGCTAGGTATGCTCGCGGCCTGGCACGACGGTGGAAGCGGTAGTGGCGGTACCGGTGGCCATGGTCTTCTCAAGCGAGCAGACCGCGAGACCGGCGACGGGACAGACAGCGTGACGTCGACGCACTCGTCTTCGAGTTCCAGCGACAGCGACCGGCACGGCACTACGACGACGCCCAGCGCTCGTAGTGACAGTAGTGGTAGCAGCTCCACTGTACTCACGACCGCGGCACCAAACAGCCGCACCGTCAACGTCAGTCGGGAGCGCCGCAAGCACGAGCTTCAGGTATTGCGCGACAAGGTCGCGTCGCTCCAGCGCCAGCTCTCCGCGCTCCGCGACCGCCGCAGCAATATGCTACGGCCCCACTTCCGCGACCCACACAACCACCAGCTCGCATCGATGGTGCCCGTGTGGGAGAACATGGCGACGCGGCAGTTCCAAGCGCGCCGCAAAGCCGAGATCCGCAACTCAAAGCTCAAGCTCCAGCTCCAGACCCAAGTGCGCGTGGCCCAAGAGCTCATGCGCGTGATCCAGCGCGCGCACGAGCACAGTCCCGCGGCCATGTTGGTGCCTCGCATGGCGACCATTGGTAGCTTTCGCATGTCACGCGAAGACCAGCAAGCACGACTTGACCGTATCTGCACGCACTGGCCCGACGCGTACGCGCTGTCCCCCAAGTTTTGCGATCGCGGACCGCTCCAGTTTATCGACATGCAGGTGACAAAGCACAACGACGGCAACAGTGACGATGAGACCAGCGCAACTACGGCCGTGATTGACGTGTTCTCGAGCCAAGTGCTGCCGTACAGCATCGAGCGTGTCGAGGACGTGATGTGGAGTATGTTTACGGGCGAGCGCGGCGGTTCGGAGCATGGCGACAACACGTGGGACCAGAACCTCACGGGCACCGACGACACGCTCTCAGTTGAGTTCACGTCGACGTCGACCATGGGCGGCGCGGTGCGCGGTACACTAAGCGGCAACTGGATCATCAAGCGCTTTAGCGCCAGTGACCACACGTCACGACTGGTCGTGTCCCACGCGTTCATGGACCCATCAGGCTTCCAGAACGAACTGGACAGCGCGTGTGTCGACGACGAGTCCTGGGCACGGCTCGTGGGTGCACACACGCTAGGCCACACGCACTTGCCGCAGCCGCTGACCGTGATCCAGCACGTACGGCGCATGCGTATTGCAGTCGGTCAGCGTGGAGTGGACCACGCGCCTACGACGTCAGCGCCCCATCGGCGTCACCTAGAAAGTGCCACGCAGTGGTTCGCCAAGCAAATGGACGAGGAGCTCGCGTGGGCGCAGACGACGCTGGAGAACACACTGATGGACCGAGCCATGAAGGCCACGGCACGGCACGCCGCAGCCGCAACAACGACAACGACGACCACAGGCACCCAGTTGACAGAATAAGAACAACACCACTATTTATTATCCATCACTACCCATTATACGACAGGGAGGAAGACGAGATTGAGACAAGCCCCTTTCCAGAGCTCCAATTCCGTTGTATTACTCGTTGCGGCAGAGACACTCGAGTCGTTGGGTAAAGGATGGCTGCACCGCGCAGAGCCGGGCGGTTTTGTCAATGTTACGAACTTCGCTGTCTTCCCACAATCGCAATTCTACTCTCGGTGACGCCCATCCAGAATGACCGAGTGGTGGGACGAAGACCCGGAACTCCTGGGCGCGACGCTCGGACTGCTCGCGGCCTGGGACGCCGACGCGCCGCAGTGGAAGGAAGAAGCGATATCGTCACCGCCGTCGTCTGCAGAGACCCACAGTAGCAGCAGTGGCAGCAGCCGTACGGCCGCGGCCGCGGCACGACGCAGTGTCAACGGCAGTCGTGAGCGCCGCAAGCAAGAGCTGCAGTTTCTACGCACTAAAGTCGTAAGCATGCAGCGCCAGCTGCGTGACTTGCGCGACCGCCGTGAAACGCAGTTGGCGCCGCATTTCCGCGACGCCGCGCGGACCCAACTCGCGACCGTCGCGCCCGTGTGGGAACACATGGCGACGCGCCAGTTCCAAGCACGAAAGCGGTCAGAACTGCTCCACGCCAAGCTCAAGCTGCGACTGTCGGCGCAAGTGCAGGTCGCCCGGGACCTCATGCGTGCGATCCAGGTCGCGGAGCAGCGCAGCCGCGAACTCGGACCGGCGATGCGCCTGCCGGTGCGGCTTCCGATCGACGTGAGCCAGCGCATGTCGGAAGAAGACCTACTCGCACGGCTCGAGACGTTGGCGCATCAGTGGGAACAGGAAATTGCGCAGTGTGGCAAGTTTGCGGGTCGTGGTGACGGCGGCGAACTGCAGTTTTTCGACTTGCGCGTCGTCGCGGATTCCGACGACGCGACCGTGATTGAGCTGTGTTCGAGTGCAGTCGTGCCGTATCCCGTGGCTCGCGTTGAGGACGCAATGTGGAAACTGTACTTGGACGAAGGCGGTGAAGACGAATCCGGTGACGTCTTCACACAGGTGCGTGAGCTATAGAGGGACGATGGCGCCGATGGGTCACGTACAGAGAGGGAGCGTCTAACGTGGTGTTCTATGGTCGTGTCTAGGATGCTCGAGTGACCGACGACCTCATTATCTCGGTCTTTTCTGCGACCACGACCCTTGACAGCGGACTGCGTGGTACATTCTGCGGCAAGTTGGTGACCAAGCGGTTCCAGCCGACCGCGACGCAGTCGGTGTTTGTCGCGCAGTCGCAGACCGAGCCACGGGGTTTTACGAACCAGCTCGACGGCGTCTCGACGTCCGAGGAGTCGTGGGTACGGTTTGTGGATGCCACGGAGCTTGGTCACACGCAGTTTCAAGGACCACTGACGGTGGTTCAGCACGTGCGGCGTGAACGGATCCGGATCGACACGAGCGCCGATGCGGACGCGTCACGGAGCCGCATCGAGACCGTGACGCAGATCACTATGAACCAAATCCGGAGCGAAATCAACTGGGCCCATCAAATGGTCGAGAATATTCTCATCGCTGGTGGCGCTCGCGCACAAAGCAAGCTCCAATAGACACGGCGACAGGGGATTCTGCAGTCGAGTACCATTGAAAAGCGTGTTTTTGAAAGTGCTTGAAAACTGTGGGATGTAGTGGCACGGTCGTGGACGATTGAGGACACTGGATATGAAAACGTACGGATGCCCAGATACCCATCGACACACAGGAGGTATCGGGGATGCTCCATGCAAGCCCACGTTGTACGCCGATGCCGACGCATGAAGAACTGCACGTGTACCACTGCGTGTGTAGCCATTTCTATCGGAGCACACAATATTAGAAACGTTTCTATCAGATTCAGAACCGTTAGGAACCAAGCCTCGCACCATTCCGGCCAACACCATCGAACAGGAAGCAGCGCTGGCAACGATGGCCAAGTCGCAGAACCCGATGGACGCGTTCCGGCGCGAGCAGAAGAAGAAGGTGCGGCTAACACGGACACGATCAGAAAGACGTTGCTAGAGACTAACCGCTCGTGCTGTCGGTGGGCGCACTGGCCGAGTAGGAGCTCAAGAAGAACCAGCAGCATCGCCAGCGCGACAAGCAGGCCAAGCTCCATGAGCTCGACGTCGACGAGATCCGCGACCGCGTGAGTCGCACGACTAACCGCTCAAGATGGAATTGACTAGACGTGATGTCTCTAACAAAGTGCGATGGACGCGTAATGACTTGTAGCTAAAGAAACTGGAGCGCCAGGTGCAACAGAACCCAGCGGACGGCCCCACGCGGAAGCGCAAGCAAGAGGTCCGTACAGTACAGGCGGTGTCCAAGGCTCATGGACGGGTTGTAATCAAGCTGATCAATTGGTCTGACTGACTGTATCTATGGTGGCCTATAGCTGGAGGATACACTTCAGGCGGCGCTCAAGAAGCAGAAAGCGGTACGTTCTTCGCACGTTGCGATGTGGTTTTTATTGTGGCGGGTCTCTTCACTGACCGTGATCGGCTGGGTATTTTCCTGTGTGGTATGATAGATGGAAGAAGAGCAGAAAGAGAAAGAAGAAGGAGAAACGGTGAAGACGACGGCGGTGCGTTGATGGGGTTATTCGCTATTCTGGTGTGAACGTATGGATGACGAACTGATGGTTGTTATGTATGTGAAGACGTTGGAGGATCTCAATGCGGCAAATCGCGAGCGATACCAGAACCCAGAGGTCGGCATGGATCCGCATGAGACGCTACTGCATCGGTTTGTAGACGCGACTGACGGACTTCGGTGTGTGCTTGTGGTATTGCTTCGGACAGAACTCCATCTACTATCACCCGGTCTTGAATCCCTTTGGCGCGCCGCCTCCGGGACGACCTCAGATGTATCGCGTGCCTCCGCCGAAGCCCACTGCGCCAGCACGACCGACAGCACCTTCTAGGGACCAAATCAAACAGCAGCCACATGAAAGATCAGGAGGAGGGCGGCGTCTCCCAGCGGCCATGCCCCGGCGACAAGCTCCAACGCGGCCCCAGCGACCGGGCAAGCGGCCTCCGCTTCCACCTGGACCTCCTCCTCCAGGGACAATCCAAGTGCCACGACGACCGCCGTTGCCGTCTACGGGCACACAGGTGAGCGAACCACCAGTACCTCCACCTGCTCCGCCTGTAGCAAGGGAAATGAGCCCTGTCGCGGCAGCAGGTCTTCCTCCTCCGCCGCCGCCGCCTGGAAACGCGCCCGTGCCCCATTCTCCGGCGTATGAACCTGAATCTTCAGCTGTGGGTATATTGCCAACGGACGATGTCGAGATGGACGACAGCAGTGATGTCGGTGTGTATCCCCCGCCGGACGATGACGATGCAGAAGAAGACGACGACCAAGCCGAGCAGCAGCTGCGACTGCGTTCGCTTGTGCCGACTACACTGCGAGTTCAGCGAACGAGCAAACCGAAGGCGCCCACGACAGCTGTGCCCCGGCCCGCTCCTCCACCACCAGGGCCCGCACTCCTCCTCGCTCCTCCTCTCCCGTCGGCTACTGGAATCAAGCCCACTAAAGTAGTATCCAGTTCCGTCTCCAGTGACTTTGATGCGTTCATGGAGGAGATGAAGAGCCTCGGCGCGGTCTAAATGCTTGGATGATAAAGGACAAACGTTGGAACGAAGATGCCTGAAACCACTTGACTCGAACAGCTTCAGTCGAGAACAGGTCGCCTATCTGGTTTTTGAGAGAGCAGCAAAAATACAAAGCGAGTGTCGGACACCTCAGTCTTAGAGCAGGATTCTGCGGCTAAACAGGCTAACAGTAAACTCTGAACGCGGTGTAGTATTACTACGTAGTACTACGTAGTACTACGTAGTAGAACGGTAGAGTGGTGCCAACAGCGCCACCCACGCGAGCTGTAGGAGGCTTGCCCCATCCGTTGCCGCACAGCCATGTGTGTGGTGTCAGCAGAGGCCGTGGCTTTTTGGAAACATGCGCACTCCAGTGTACTGTACTCGTCGAGTCGCCAGTTCCGGTGGGAGTCTGATTTCTGTTCTTCTTCTGATGCATGACGAAAGCGTCGTCACGCGAGTTTTGACGAGAACAGACGTCGTCTGGTTGTTGCGGTTCGAACTGCATTTTTTGAGGGAACATCAACATCAACACGGAACTCCCGCCAAACCAGCCGATGGGTCGCGGGAACAGAAGAGGGTCACTCGAGTATAGTGCCACCAAAGTAGCTGACCCACGATTCTCTACACCAGCGAAACGACCAGTCATGTTCGTAAAGAGGGGTTGTCCATTGAGATCGTGCAGCCCTTCGTGGCACGCCAACATGGACAGCCGACCAGCGATGCAGCTGACTTATCATCCGCAGACCGCAGACTCTGCGGCAGAGAGACGGCTGCAGCCGCCGCTGCTGTACATGTACTCTATTCTGCGTCGTGTTGAAGCGCAGGACCAAAGGTACCGTGACAAACCGACCAGGCATACAGCGCCCAGAACGAACACGATCTGACTTCGCCTTGCGTGTGGCGGTCACTCGCGTGGTCTAAACACCGTCCCTAAGATGACGCGTCCGCTAGAATGGATCCCTTTGCTCAGATCGGCCAAACACGCAAGGGCCTTAGTCGCAATGGACCGTTTTTATCTGCAGTGCGAAGGATTGCCTCAGTCATCGTACACGGCTGGCCTCACCCACTTTCGGGTGGGCGTCTTGTTCCTCTCGAGAATTTCGGTTTTCTTCCTGGAGAATCAAGGCGTCAGGTCCGCTCTCCCCTGCCGCCTCCACAAGCACGAGAACTAACTCGGGCCGGCGGCCGGCTCGGCACTCAGAACAGAAAACGCTTTCCTCAAAAGACTTGTTCCACGACCGACGGGACTTAACGCGACTGCAGAACAATGAACGGCCTCGTGCTTCTCACGGAAGACGAGCAGCGTCAGTTGTCCGCGCACCGCTCCGCTCCTCCACCACCTCCACCAGCTTCCTCCCAGGCACGCGCTCGTCCACCACGCCTATCGTCCGCTGCCACGTCCTCCTCCAACACGTCACACCGCCGCTCGTCTCTGCCGTCCTCCGGTGGCGGGGACTTCTCCTCGAACCAAGGACTGCCGCGCACCGACTTCACGACCGCAACGTCCAGCCGTGGCAAGCCGTCAGTGACGACGGCCGGTAGCAGCAGTCCCCGCACCAACTTTACGCGCTCGGATATGGTGGGGTCTCACGACGGGTACGGTGGGGCAGAGGGTGTTCGTCGTGGTGAAGGCTACCAGTATCTCCACCACGACAACAGTTACCCCATGCTGCGTGACGACGCTGCGTCGTTCTCGTCGTCCTCATCGAACGATCCCGCGGCTGCGAACCGATACGCTGGTACGAGCAGTGGATTGCGTATCTCAGTCACGTGGATCATGGGTGGCGTCGCCGCGGGCGTGATACTCGGGTTGCTGCTGGGTCAACTCCACGTGTCCACGGACACGGCACGCTGGGTAAGTCTACCGGGGGATCTCTTCTTGCGTGCGCTCAAGTGCCTCGTGATCCCGTATGTCTTCTGTGCCGTCGCGGTCGCGATCGGCGACATTGTCTTTGTCGGGAAAGTCTCTGTGGTCGGTGCTCAGACCTTTCTCATGTTTGCGCTCTTCTGGGTCTCCTCCACATCAATCGGCATGGCCATTGCGTTGCTGTTCCGTCCGCTCTTCCGACTCGGCAGCGTGCCAAGTGCGTCGGCTGTTCGTGCCATGGGATTCACCTGCACCAACGGCCAGCTGCTCACGCTGTCGACGAACGGCAGTCTTGCCTGCCTCACCGACTCGACCACTGCCGCAGCGCTGCCGGAGCGTGCTTCCTTCGTCGTCACTGACATCAACCGCACGTACCGTTCGGTCTCCAAGTCGGGCATCACGCAGCTAGGCCTCACAGAGCAGCTGATCGCCATCATCGAGCCGATCATCAGCAAGAACATCACGGCGACGCTGGCCAACGGCGACGTGCTCTCGACAATCACGTTCGCCATGGTACTCGGCGCGATCGCCGGTCGCAACTACTTCCAGAAGACGCGTCGCGTGAACTACTTGTACCTGACGCTGCTGCAACTGCGCAACACCTTCTTCCTCGCACTGGAGTGGATCATCTGGCTCTCGCCGGTCGCTGTCGTCTCCATCATTGGCGGCTCGTTCGCGACGAACGAGAACGCGCTGCGCCAGTTCTCGCGCGTGTATACGTACATGCTCGCGGGACTCGCGGCAGCTGTGCTGCAGATGATGGTCGTCTTCCCACTCATCGTGTTCTTGCTCACGCGCTGCAACCCGTACCACCTCATGCGCAAGATGCTGCGCGCCTACATGTTTGCGTTCGCGTGCTCGTCGTCGTTGGCCACGGCGCCTGTCACGCTCAGTTGTGTCAAGAAGGCCAAAATGTGCTCGCAGTCGCTTGGAAATTTCGTGATTTCGATCGGCGTGTGCTCGAACCTCAGTGCAGTCGGCTGGTACATCCCCATTGCGATCGTCTTCATTGCCGAGAGCTCCGGCAACGGCGACCAAATCACGCTGCTGCGACTAGTCGGGATCTTTGTGCTCTCGGTGCTGCAATGCGCTGGTACGGCACCGATTCCGTCGGGTGTGCTCGTGTCGGTCGCGACGATCTACACCACGATCTTCGGTGTCGCGTCGGTACCGGACACGTTCGCGTACGTGACGGCCATGGACTTTATTGTCGATCGCCTTGTCACAGTGTGTGACGTGAACGACGACATCATGTGCCTGAAAGTAATCGCCGAGAACACGGATGAGACCGTCACGCAGGAGCAACTCGGTCTGCGGGACTAACGTGAGAATGGATCAAGCGACGTTGTACATACATCCTTCAACAGAGAGAATTGGAGAGGATCGCGGTGGTGTGATCTTGCTGGCACAGTCGGCGGCAGCCGTGCTTCATACTGCGTAGTGCTTGTAGAATGTATCAACTCTTAGCGCGCGGAGCGTGCGGCGTCGTAGTCGGTGAGATCGAGATGTTGGTCCTTGACGGCAAGAGGTCACTGTAATGAAAAGTCACTACGACTCATTCAAAACTTAGCAAGAATGCGTCTTGTATGCGTCTCCATGTGGATAAGCTCGTTGAATAAATACGGATGTCATTCATGTGGAGCATTTTCGTCAATTGTGCCATTCGCGGGAGCCAATCAACCAGACAAGAGGGGTTCCACACTGACTATCGATATATAGAGGTACCAGGTCATCCCAACCAGTCGCGTTTTCTAACTTCTGCCTATCATCGGATGGTTCGTATGCAATCTCACAGTTTTCAGAGTCGAGACGGTGTCAGCTCCATCGATCATTTTCGTGCTTGAACCGACACGATGGCCGACGCAAGTGACCGGGACGCCGTGCTGGCCAAGCGCCGCGAGCTGCGCAAGGCGAAGAAAGTGAAGGGCCGCGAGTTCAAGGTCATCAAGAAGCGCGAGCGCCATGAAAAGAAGCTGGAGATCCAGGCCAAGATCCGCGACAAGCGCGAGGCCGAGCGGCTGAAGCAACAGGGCGGCGGCGCCGAGCAGGGCTGCTGGCTCTGCGGAGAGAACGACCACCGCAAGCAAGACTGCCCGAACCGCGACGTTGGCGACCTGTCGAAGACCTGTTTCAAGTGTCGTCGCCGTGGCCACACGTCGCACAACTGCCCCACGAACGACGCTGCCAGCAACAACCCGCTGCTCGCTTCGAACGCGTCGTCGCATCGCATGGTGTGTTTCAACTGCGGCTCTGAATCGCACGCGTTGCGCGACTGCCGTGCACCGCGTGTGAACGGAGGCGCGTCGTACGCAACGTGCTTTGTGTGCAACCAGACGGGCCACTTGAGTTCGCAGTGCCCGCAGTCCACGACTGGTATCTACCCGAAGGGTGGCTGCTGCAAGGTCTGCAAGAGCATCTCGCACTTGGCGCGCGACTGTCCCGCGGGCAAGATCAGCGTGGACGGTGGTGCGGCCGCGAAGCAGAACAAGAAGAAGACGTTCGATGATGAGGAAGACGTCGATACTGGCGGGGATGCCCTCGACTCGTTCGCGTTGCAAGACGAGGACAACGACGGTGGCAATGCGGATGATGACGACAGCAGCACCAAGCAGAAGACGAACCAGCAGCCGCCGAAGAAGAAGACCAAGCTTGTCAAGTTTTAGACGCACAATGCATTTCTGACGTTTTTTTCTTTCCATCACTGCTGTTTCTTGAGCTCTTCAAGGTCGACCTGATGCTTCTTCAGTAGCTCCTTGAACTCGTCGTCATAGTCGTCACCGTCGACAATACGAGGGCCATGGTCTGGGTACTTGTCCTGGTATCGCTTCAGCATGCCCTTGTGGAGTTCGTTCCAGCTCACGCCGGCTTCATCCTTCTCCTTCTCGCGCTGCTGACGGAGCTCGTCCTCCACTTTCTTTAGCCCTTCAAAAAGCGGGTGCGACTTGTTACTCGACTTCTTGGTCTTGACCGACGTCTCCTTCGACTTGCGCGCGCGAACAGTCGACTCGGGCTCTTCACCAGGAACGCTCACGAGACGAGACCCTACAACCAACAATCCGTTAATCGTCTTCGCATTTGCCTATCAGTCGAAACAAATGTCAAAAGCCAACCATCCGTGACGAGCTCCTCATAGATCTCGTCTTCGTCGGACTCGTCGTCTTCGTCCTCGTCGCTGCTGTCGTCCACTAGCTCCTTCGACAGCGTCGGGCGTTGCTGCGACCAAATAACAACGGTTTAGGTCAAAACGTCACATACAGCACTTTAGGAGATGAAAAAGTAGATCACGTACGCGCTCCGTCTCCTGCGCGTTGGCTTCGCTCTCCACGGCGGCGTTAAACCGCTTGGCGAGATACCAAAAGAAAAGCAGCACAACGTAGTACTTGGCGATCGGTGCTAGTGCCTCGATAAAATCTAGTAGAGTGCGTGGCGCTTGCTGCGCGACCGGCGGCTTGTAGACGTCGTCGTCGTAGAGGTACTCGGGCATGGTTCTCGTTGCGTCTTGGTGGGTTCCCGGGAGGGGCGTTCAAGTCCGCCGCACAAGGTGCGGATCAGATCCAGATCTGAGTATGCTCCGAATTTTATCTCAATTACAGTCCTAAACGTGATCTGCCTGGGTTTTGGTTTTACGAGCCAACAGCAACACCGCGGAACTATTACCGAGGCGGAACACAATCGGTCGATGGGGAATCAACCGTCGCAAACGCTGGACGACAGCGGGGCCTTCGATGCGCGCCGGACGCACGCAGAGGGGGATTCCAGAGCCCGTAGCTACACTACGGGTGACGTACGTGAGCCAACAGGGTCCGACGACGTGTCAACTCTCCATCACAGCGCTGCGCCGCCCCCACGAGACACCACCAACGATGCGACGACCGCTGCTATGGGCGTGCTGTCGCAAGTGTGGGCTGCGCTGTCGCCACGTGGGAGCAGCGCGAGGATGGCGAGCAATACGAACACTCACGTGAAGTCGGCCGACGTGACGACTGACGTGGCGACTGCTCCGCCACAACCTCCTCCTGCGGCGGCGACACAGGCGGCGTCATCGACTGCGACGGGCCAGCGACGCGTCGAACAGTATTATGATGTCACGTCGCAGACCATTGGGCGGTGCGGGACCTCAATGCACAATAGCCGTAGTGGAATATGGGTGGACTTACCGTGGATTGCGATGACAGGGGCCACTACGCCGTGGTGTGTCGCGGGCGCTGCCGGCACACAGGCCGCCAGGTCGCGATCAAGAAAATCAAGCGGTTCCTCACGGATGAGAAACGTTTACGCGCCGAGATTGCGGTGCTGCAGCATGTGAAGAAGCACCCAAACATTGTCGAGCTCATCGACGTGTTCGAGACGCCACGCGAAGTCCAGTTAGTGCTCGAACTGTGTACGGGCGGCGAGCTGTTTGAGCGACTTGCAGACAAAGGACCGTATTCAGAGGCAGACTGCGCTCGCCACCTGCGCGACATGGCCACGGCCGTGCAGTATCTGCATGAGTACGTCTACTGTATGTACGAGGGTATTCTGGAGGTGAGGGGGCTCATTGTAGTTGATTGGCCTGTAGACAGGGCATTGTGCATCGCGACCTCAAGCCTGAAAATATCCTGCTCTCAACGCGAAATGACGACGACGCCGTCACCAAAGTCGCCGATTTCGGACTTGCGAAGATTTTCACAGGCACAAGTCTCAAGACCAAGTGCGGTACGTGGGGCTACTCGGCGCCCGAGATGATCAGCGGGTCCGGCGTCGCGTTTGGCTACGACTACAAAGTCGACTCGTGGAGCCTGGGCACGATCCTCTACATTTTGTACGCTACTGCGTGCTGTGCCTTGAACGTCTCGCTCGTGTCGGCTTATCTTTTCTATTCTTCGTAGGCTGTGCGGCTTCCACCCGTTCGACCCGCACGGCACGCACTCGGACAGTGAGATGATCTCGTGTATCAAGAATTGCAAGTATGACTTTGAAGATGAAGCCTGGACGACAATCTCGCACGGCGCGCGCGATCTGATTGGTCACTTGCTCGTGCTGGATCCGGACCAGCGATACACAATGACAGACGTGCTACGTCATCCGTGGCTCGGAGAAGCAGGGTCGGCGACGCCACTGTCGCCCAGAATCCATCAAGACCTCGCACGGTTCCGAGAGCAGTCGAAGCAAAAGGTGCGTTGGACGAACCCAAATCAAAGCGAGTTTGCAGTCGCAATGCTCACAGAATCCTGTCATGTGCAATCTACAGGCGCCATTTGATTCGTTTGACGACGAGGTCGAAAACTGCTGAGCCCTGCATTCGCACAATCACACGCGGGGCGTGAGAGGGAGCAAGTGTACACTAGGTCACCGATCGCAGGGGCAGCTGACAGAAATTGCACGGAAAGAAAATCGTCGATATCCGTTGGACAGAAAGAGCAAACGATCAATCTGTCGCCGTGACAGTGCGTGTTGAAGTGGGCCTCGCGTGTTCTGATTGGGTAGATGAGACCGAGAGAGCCAGATGGAGCCATTGTTCATCTGTAAAAAACGCTTTTCCGGTGACAGTGTGTGGAGCACGGTGCGCGGTTCAGCGGAAGCTGTTCATGACCCGAACGACGATGAAGCAGGCAAACCTTCGGATGCGCCGCTGCTCTTCAACGCCTCCGAATGAAGGCGATGACAAAGCTTAGGCAGTTGCTCTGTGCTTTGTCAGTTTAGAAAAAGACAAGACAAACATGCTGGGCATGGTGGTTGCTGCTACCAAAGATACTAGTTCTATTCTCATAAATATTCTAAGGTCGATCCTTCAGTTGATTCCCCTCGCACGTGCGGTGTTCTTGCCCTTTGCTCCATTGATACATTCGTGTGTAACTGCCTGTGCGCCTACCCATGGGCGCTGTGGCTTTTGTCGTGGTCTCCATGTCTTCATGCGCTATGATGTCGGATTCTTCGCTTCGAATCCGCGCCACGCCCTTCTTTCTCGTTCATGATGGTTTAGATCCACTCGCTTGCACGCGACGGTGTCCCGCCTTGCTGCCCCTTCGCCGTGAACGCCTTGGTCTTGCACTCGATCGAGCAGTAGTCGAGGTACTTGCTTGCATTCACCTGGAACGCTGTGAGGCACACGACACAGGGCTTCGACGCGTCAGCGTCCTCGCTGCGGGTCTGGCTCATGTGTGCTGGGTGCGAGCGTGCACGCGTCGTCTTGCGCGCGCGTGTGTCTTCGTGGTGCTTGCGCGCGCGCGCAAAGAGCACCGAGCAGCCGAGCGTGCGCGTGGCGTCGCCACCGCCGTCGACAGTCTGCAACTGGCGGTTCTTGGCGTCGTCGTGGTCATCGTCCTGCTTGCGCCGCAGCTTGGCGACCTGTTCCTTCACCCACAGCCGGATGCCCATGCTTCCGACGCGGTGCTCCGATAGTAATACTACACGTTCCTCCCGCTGGACGTGGGGCGGAATCCCAAGTGCACATGCGCAAAAGGGGGTCAGCGCGAACGGATGGTATCGATAGCATCAACATACAGTACACACACGCTCTATTGCAGACGCCGACCCTCACCTCTCGACGGTACAGTACACCAGTTGAGCGAACTGAACTCTAGACCCGCTGGACTTTCCACAATAGCAGCTGGTTTCCCGGTTTCTTGCCGGACTCAGAAACTGAGACCCATACAATTTTCAAGTGCATCGTTCCTGAGTGGAGCCAGGATGGCTCCACTTTTTCGCAATCTGACACACTCCCGGCGACATACGCAAGAACGAAACCGGATCATGCCATTTTAGACGCCGAAGTGGCTTCACTGGGAGCTGCACAACGGGTGGATTTGGTAGAGCGGACGAACAATCCAGAGAAGGATGTGGGCACGCTGTGCGAGCCGGCAACACCTTTATCTACTCGTTTCCCACTGGATCACCGTGCAAGCTTTTCGTGTGATGGCTCCTGGGCATCGGGCGGACCAGACTGGTCTCGACCATCGTTGACGTTGGCCGACAGATCACGCCTTCTGCATAACCACGTGGTTCAAATAGCACCACACAACTAACAGCGGCCACACATATCCTCGCACCGCTCACTGAGCAGCTCAGCGTGAGCGTGAGGCGGTGCGACGAATAAGGTCTTCACCAGTGACATCCAGTTAGCGGTTGTACGTCCGCTAAGAGCATCTCCACCAGTTGGTTAAACTTTTCGGTAATTTGGAGTGTGTTTGCCCAAGGTTAAACTGACTTTTGACCGAATGCTGGCATCAGTGCGGTTGTATTTAGGGTAAATGGGTCGCTGTCGATTCTTTTGTCGTACGATTCGCAAACACGCATTGATGTTCAACCACTACTTGGCGCTTCGCTTCTTGCTTGGCAACATGCAGATTGATGGCATTTAGCCTCGCCAATCTCGCGGACTCAGCTCCGCCATTGTAGTGGCTTTTGTCGCATTGTAGCGACCGCGTGGCTATCGTTTTTCCTTATCACAGCAGGCATCGGCTTCCCAGCATCGTTATCTGTCATGCTGCAAGTGGGGATGATGCTAGAGTTCGCTTTGTTCCTTTTGTTCAACTGCACTTGTCGGTTTTGTCGCCAGCGCCTCTTCCCATGGCTGCTATCCCTCCGTCAAATCTGTGGAGATTTGACCCGGCCGCTAAATTTGGTCGAGGTATGACTGAACTGGTGGAAGGCGATTTTAGACAAATCTCGATCAAATTTGACTTTTAGTGGAGGTTTGACCCAACTGGTGGAGATGCTCTAAGATTAGTGAAAACGGCATTGTGTAAATCTCAACGCACACCGTATTTTTGGCTCAACAGATCCAAGAATACCGTATCTGTCATTCATGTTGAAGCCACAGCGTCAGCTTGTGGTGACACAACCAGACACTTTCGTAGGGACGACACCAGACGCGGCAGTACGTGCGCATGCATACGTACCTGTTTCAATTAGACCCTGGTATGGTCTTGAACGGTTGGAGCGCGGCCTCCAACGCCATACGTATGTTGCGTGAGAAAAAAACGGATTCACAATTGAGGTTTCAGTCCACGACGCTCTAACTGCGATGCCGCATACAGGACGGAGTTGCTGCGATCTACACTACAACGCGCGACGGATGATGACGGCACCCATGACACCGCGGCACTGGAACGGTGTACCGTCGTCGACTGCGGTACGATGCAGGAACAAGGCATCAGCTCTCCGATCGATGTAAACTGGACGAGTGTGCGTCATACCGCGTTCTATGGTTCTCTTACCACGGCTCAGCGAGCACGCCAAATGACGCAGCCGGTGTCACGCGGTCCGCGCGTCCCAATCCAGGCAAGCTCATACTGTACTTAGTACTGTAGGCAATTTGCCACACCCACCGGTAGTCATGTGCCATCGACGGTGGCATGTGCATCGGTTGTCGTGTAGACGTCACCGCGCACAATAAGATATCATGTCCAGTAGCGTTATGAACTTCTCTTGTGGCAACCGCAGGAATCTGTGCAACATGCTGTGACTGGAATCGCCCACAGGTGGATGGCGTACCAGCACGAAGGCCTACGACCTAATACTGTACCCACAATCATTATCGGAAATGGACACACTTTAGGCACGTCACGGTGCCGCACCGTGGTGTGCGCAGTCTGGACACAAAGCTTGCTTCGAGAACCAAGGTCGTGAGCATTGTTGGAGACGTATCAAGGGGTGCTCTGGTACGCCATGGTCCGCACTTCGTTTTTGTAGACTTTGCTTGAGGGTTCTCGGCAAAAAACGTCACTCGTGTCTCACCGAGAAGCCGCGCGTAACGGCTCCGAAAATGAACATTCTTAGGTCACCATAGTGTACACTGAACAAGGTATTCGCTCCTCTCCGTGCTGGACTTGACAGCGACACCGCCGCCCTGCAAGGGCTCGCCGGTCGTCGTCAATACTGTAATACTCTCTTCAAGACAGTCAGCTGAACTTCAGCTGCTGAAAAGCTCCTCGATTCAGATACACCATCTGCTGCGTGGCTGATGTCCACCACCTGTCCGTCTGGTGTTCCCCTCTTTGTGGACAGTGTGTGATGAATCGATGCGTCAAACGAGCACTTTCTCCCATCCAAAAATCATCTGTCGCGATCCCATCCAGCTGGTGTCACATACAAAGGGAGCCACCCAAGAAATCCAGCGACTCCGGACGGATCGGATCATGTTATGCGTCCATAGATCGGCGGGGCTGACCCTGTTTATTATTTAGTATCATAATCCACCCTTGTGTCGACCGTAGGAGGAGGAATCCTCCAGCGCCCAGACTCGCTCCTGATTATCGGATAGCGGCACGCTTCTGCGAAGCCCTTGCCGGGGCCTTCCATTCGGGCTCCGGATCGGGCTCCTGGCTCTCCGAGTCGATGGCCTCCTCTTCATCATCGTCATCGTCGCCGTCGCCTTCTTCGGCAGCTCCCGAGGAGGTAGCCACGAGCTCGCCGTAGTGGGTATTGCAGTAGTTCTGGGTGCGCTCATATGCCTGCCGCTTGCAACCGTCGACGATGCACCGCTTGCCTTTGCATTCACCAGTACAATCACCTACGTTAGTTTACCTAGACCAGCGAGGGCGTCCGCTGGATCAGGAAACGTACCTCCTCCGTGGGCCCAACAGAGACCGTTAGAGATCGCGATCTTCTCGCACGAACCCGTTTTGCACTTGGTGCCGCCGCCATGCGACCAGCAGTAGCCACGCGACTTGGCACGGTTCGGACAGCCGACCACTTTGCACGCCGTCGAGCCGCCTGCTCCAACACCAAACTGTCAACGGTGTTTTCATAGGACACGGAGTTCTTGGTGTCCACTACGTACCGTGCTTCCAGCACTTGCCCTGGTGCTTGGCTCGGCTAGTGCAGCCTTCGGTTTGGCACCGCTTGCCACCCTGTCACAACACAAACCAACCCAAATATTTAGCAACGGATAGCCAGCTTCCCACCGTTCTGCCGATCAACAACGGGACGTACTCCATGACGGACACAGAGCCCTTGGTCCACGACGTACTGCTCACAGCCCTCGAATTTGCAGATCCGACTGGGTGGACGGCGACGCGCTTTCCGCTTGCGCTCAGTGCGCTTGGGCGGTGGCATCGTCGTCGTCACGACGGCGGTCGTGACAGGAGCCACCGGTGTGGCCGACGCGCGGCGAACCTTGCGGCGCTTGATCGTCACGTGTGCGCTGCCGTCACTGGACGTCGCACTGAACTCGCGCTTGGTGTCTTGTGCCATCAATGTCGCGATCGCAGCACCTCCTCGTGTAGCGAATGGCAGGGGTAGTGACGCTGGCTTCTCTTCCACGTCGTCCAAGGGTAGCGGCGCATGCGCCGCCGACGTTGTCGTCGTGTTTGTCTCGTCATGAAAGTCATTGAGGTCGTCGTCGTCGTCGAGGATGAACCACAGCGAGGACTTGGACACGTCTCGTTGCGCTGACGCTGACGCCGGCGACGCGCCCTTCTCTTCGTCGTCCATCACAACGTTGTTCTGCTCGAGCGCCGACTGGAGACCGATCTGCGCGACGGCGTCTGCCACGGCGCGCCACTCGGCCGCACTCTCTTCGCTGGTCGAGTGGGCGGCGAAACGCTGGACCGTGAGTTCCCGGGTAGCAGCAGGAGCGTGGCGCATGGCGTGGAGAATGGGGACGGGCCGACGGTCCTTCACGCTCCGGATTTTTTGGATTCTGCGCGTTGCGTTGGGAAGGACGAACTCGTTTCGGCGGGTGTCGCCCTCGCAACCCTCTTTCGTTTTCTCTACGGCCGTCGGGCTCAAGTAGATACCGATAGCCACGCAGCTGTTCCTACCGACGCGTGCGTAAAGAGCTGGGCAGGTCACGACAGGCAGCGTCGACAGCCTCCGTCGAGTGGAATTGAAGTGGTTGGCCGGACGTGGACGGGACGGCGACCACGCGACCGACGGACGAGCCGATGGGAGCGAGTACTAAGGATGAGGGTATCCGGAAGGAAGCCCTCGCTGGTTACGTCCAGAGGCTGGAAGAACGGTGGATCCGAGAGGAGCAAAACAAAGCTTCCAGCTGGTTGGTTGATGCGTTCTTGGTGAATGTTTAGTTCGGCTGGATAGACCAGCGTGGCGTTTCTGGATGGCTGCTTCCGGACCAAAGAGCTCTATCCACAAAAGAGCCCCCACAAAAAAAGCTTCAAGGATCGAGTGATAACAGGGTTGTGCGAGGGCGGACCACGCGACGCGTGTTACTCGCGTCACACCACTGTACATACCAGCGAGCAGCCGCCGGCAGCGACTGATTCTGGATCCAGAGGCGGCAGCCGGTGGAGGGGACTACGGCTAACCGTAACAACACATACCAAGGGGAACAAAAAAACTGGCAGACGCGATCTTGGATGGTTGTTTACTGGATTTCCGTTTGGCGGTTTGTTCCGGTGGCCACATGACGCTGCTCACCAAAAAGCAAGAACAAAAAAAAGAAACTGGCGACGGTAGATCAAGCTTTCGCCTCGCTTCAAGCGGGTACAGTACAGTACGCAGGTCTAAATTTTCGCCCATGGCACGGCCTAACGACCCGGTTGTTTTCGTTCTTCTTGGGCTCCGCCGTCCTCTACCTCCGTGGGATTCAGCCATGACCTCGCGTGCGGATTGCTGATGCGGCCTGGTACACCTCCGTCATCCTGACAAGCTCTCTTCCAAACGACAGCGTGCAGAGAAAGCGCGTGTCGCGCGCATAAACATAACGCACAGACGCCTGAAGCGCGCCACATGGCCCCGCCTTTCGTCTCGTCCAGGATTGCTGGCGTAGGTGATGCCAATTGGGATGGGACGATCCCACGCTGCCGTACAGGACTGGATTAGCAGGGCATTATTACCCTGTATCCGGATCTGTAGGTCACGTCGCGTCCAGAGACTAACACCAAGTTAGATCCAGTGCTGGGCTGAGAAATGTCCACAGCGAGCTGTTAGCTTGGGACCGATGCACGGATGGCGTTCAGCCGGTCTAACGTTCCCCTGCCATTCGGCATTCCGGTGGAGATGGAGGCGTACGAATTGGCTGCCGTGTTTCTATCCCTTCAGCTGTTTTACGGAGTTTCTCTTCCTTCGCTCGCCTGGATTTCTTCTCGCGATCTGCGGAACCGAGTGGGTTAGGCTCAAGTCTCGGTCGGTGCCATCTCATCTCTGGCCTGGATGCTCTATCCCATGACATTCCCATCGCTCGGCATTGTCATCCGAGCCGGACGTTTGAAGCCATGCGGCTGTCGTGGTCAGCTTGTTCGACCCGTCCCACCCTCGCCCATCTCGCGATCCGCATCGTCGTGCTGACTCTTCTCCTCTCTCTCGCTCCTCCTCCTTCTCTCTCTCTCTCTCTGGGCCTTCGCAAGCGTCCCTCTCAATGAGGACGGAGGAGGGAATATGAACACAGTACAGTACCAGCAGACGCCACACGGCTCCGACGGGTTGTGTTTCCCCGCTCTCTCTTTCTTGATCCATCTCTCTTGCAATCCGACAGGCGCAACTTCAACGTTCCTCCATGTCCGCCCTCCGCCTGTCGCACAAATGGACCGCTCCTCCTCGGAGGGGGTTCAGTCATACGGCCGCCGCCACCACTTGCTGGTCACGATCTTCGTCGATGAGTCCGCCGCTTGCTGCGATCGATCGCCGTTGGGCTGACTTGCTGCCGACTGGCTCCATCGCGCGACGCGGAACTGCGCGCCTTCGGTCCACGCCCGCCACGACGACTGGGACTGGGAAGTAGGTAGGGCTGCCACACCAGCAGCCTCCGTCTCGGCCTCGGCATCTCCCGGCCGTCCGCTTGCCTGGCTCATGCGCTTGGCCTGTCGAAGGTACTCGTCCTCGACATCTTCGTCGTCTTCTGCATCCTCCTGCCCGTCGTGCTCGCGTTGGGGCGTTGTCGTTTGACTCCTCGACTCCGCTGGTCGTGCCATGCCCCATCGCGCACTGGCGGACGACATCGATGACGATCCGCTCGGTGCACGCCACTGGAAGCCCGAAGACGGTGGACGAGCCGGCGGTGACCGAGGTCGCTTGCGACCACCACGAGGCGACTCATCCTGCCAGTCCTGTTTCTCTTCGTCTTCTAGATCTGCATGCGCTCGCCATGCCTTGGAATTGGTTGTTGCTTCGTACTGGCTACCGCCAGTGGACACAGTCGCGAGCTCGCTGAGCCCGAGGTACTCGAGCACCATCTTCTCTTGGAGCGCATACTCGGCTGTTGGGTCGTCCGCGAAGTCCGAGTGCAGCACCGAGTCGAGCCCGCCGCCGAGCATGACGGACGAGCTGTCACTGGCTTTGCTCACCTCCATAAGGAACACTGCGACCACGGCGTCCGTGGTCTCGACGCTCTCGTGGTACATGAGCCGTGCGTGGGCCTGTGATAGCCGCGTGAGACTCTCGAGCAGGCGGATCGTCGTGCGCGCAGCGCTGCGACTCTCGCTCGCGCGCTGGAGTTGGTAGTACCGCTGCAAAATCAACATGGCTTCGCGCGAGAGCTGCGGCTGCAGTTTGTCTTTCACGTGGCAAACGTACGCGCGCAGTTTCTCGACAGACCACGTGCCAGTCGTATCTTCTTGTTTGGGCTCCTTGACCTCCGCAGAAAACGTCAGTGGCTTGGTGGTCTCGTCGGTGGACTGCTGGAGAATGAACGACGAGACGACTTCGTCCCAATGGGCATTGCGGCGATCCAGCAGCACGAGAATGAGATCAAAGCGGCTGAGCAGCGGACTCGCGATCGACGTGTTGACCGATACGTCGGCATTCGGATCGTATCGGCCCTTGGGGTTTGTGACGGCAAAAATGGTCGTGCGCGCATTGAGCTTACACACGAGACCGGCCTTGGCGACGCTCAGTGTCTGCTGCTCCATGGCCTCGTGAATCGACGCGCGGTCGTGGGCCCGCATGCTGCTGAACTCGTCGATGCAGCACACGCCGCGGTCCGCCAGTACGAGCGCACCGGCCTCAAGCATCCACTCACTACCGTCTTTCACCGCCGTGCACGTGAGCCCTGCCGATGTCGTACCGATACCGGTTGTGAGCACGGAGCGCGGACTCAACTCCGCCGCAAACCGCAAGAACTGCGACTTGCCCGTGCCTGGATCGCCGATGAGCAGCATGTGGGACTCCCCACGCGTCCGCATGCCCGTGACGTCGACGTGCGAACACCCACCTACGATCGTCAGTGCAAGCGCGAGCTTGACGACAAAGAGCCCATAGACCTTTGGACACACGCTCGCGACGATCGCGTCGCGGCCACGCATCGGTTCGTCGCGATATGTCTCGTGCCAGAACGTCGTAAACTCCTTTTTCAGTTCTTCTGTGACCAGTACGTTCGCCGAGCTCGCGTTCTGAACGCGAATGCTGTTGGCACGCACGATCGTTTCGAGATCGCACCGTACGTTTTGGATCACAGGGCGCCACGAGCGCATGAGCACGCCGACGACCACGACGTGGTCGCCGGCCTTGACCGTGTCCACGAGATCTTCTTCGAGCACGACGAGCATGGACCGCGGAATCGAGCCGACACCGAGCTTCGAGACCTGCTCCTGGATCTTGATCACCTGATAGTCCGACACCACGCGCGTGTTCTCGAGCGTGTCGAACGCCGTCGACTTGCACGGCTTCTTGTCACCGCCGCTATGGTCGCTCGGGCACACGCGTGGCATCTCGAGGATGTTGCCCTGCTCGAGGTCCGACTTCACGAAAAACCGGTACTGGCACTTGGCGCTCGCGCACACAACCTCACGCTGGGTCTCTTGCATCTTGATCATGCCGGTACGTACAACTGTCCCTGCGACCTGAATGAGCCGCATCGAGTCGCTCGAGCGGATCGTGCTAATCGTCGGCTTGCGTAGCAATGCCACAGGCGGCAAAAACTCGACGCGGACCTTGAGTTTCTGGCGCGTGCGCAGCGGGAGCGTCGCGACGCCGGTCGTGCCGTCGCGCGCGCTCAGCTCCACGAGCTGCGCCACGAGCGCGCGGTGAAACAGCGGTAGCACGTGCTCGGGGAAGCGGAAGAGCAGGCCGGCGAGGTTGGGCACTTGGTCAATCAGCTGCTGCGCGCAGATGCGCAAAGAGAACGCGTAGCAGTTCTGCGACGCGTCGCCTGTGCCAGCACCGCTGTTCTCTGTCGCGTGGGCGGTGAGGAGTCCATGGCGCACGCCGCCGACTCCGTGGAGCGAGGCGTGGAGCCGCTGGAGCTGTGGCGCATAGCAGCGCGTAAGGAAGCGCTGAAAGAACGCAATGTGATCACCGTCTTTCTCCGCGAACGACAAGAACGCGTAGTCGCCGTTCACAGCGTCGACGGCACCGGCGTGACGACCAGGAGCGCGTGCGTCCGAGTCGTCCGTGTCGCCCATGCTTGTGGAAGGATCATTTGGATGACGAGGGCCAAAGAACCGATTCGCGCCAAAACCAAAAACCATCGAATCGTAGTGGTTTTTCAAAACAACCGGTACATACCGGTATGCGGCGACCGCCGCACAAGGCACACAACGGGAACAGCTCGGCATGGCGGACACTACGGGCGGCGACGCCGCAGCGACAGCGACTGCCACATCGACGGCTACGATGTCGTTGCGTCGGCCAAAGCGAGACAGTATGATAAAGGCAGAGGCCGTCAAAACGACCGGCGGCGCGCCGGACGAGAGCGCGAGTGGGGCGACGACGCGGCGGTCGCAGCGCACGGTCAAGTCGGCGTACGCGACGCCCTCGACGGAGACGGTCGCGAACGACACGCCACTGGTCAGTGACAAAAAGCAAGCGATGACTGTAGAAGATGCGTCAGTGGCAAGTGAGGTACCGGCACGGAGAACGCGGCCTGCGCGAGGGGCGGCGGCATCAGCAACGGCAGTCGTTGCCTCGACTCCGACCGAACCGGTGACGCCAATTGCGTCGCCGCTGCTCACACCGACCAAGAAGGTGGGTCCACTGGACGTAGATGGCGACGAGACAGCTCCAGGGCTGTCGACGCCGACGCGCAACCGTCGTCCAAGCCGGCGCCAGCTCGAGGGCGACGAGCCAACACAGCGGGCACAGCTGCTGCTGGGCCAGTTCAGCGCGAACGACGCGACGGCGCTGTGCGAAGTTGTGTGGCACCAAATCAAGGAGAACTCGTACAGGCCTGACGTCTTGCTACAGGACCGCTCGCCGGCGTGTATCGACTGGCACCGCGTAGCCGAGCGGCTCGCGCGGTCGTCTGAGATTGTTCTAACACCGCGTGCGTGCCAGCGACTCTGGAAGTTTCTTGCGTACGCGCAAGACGCTGCAAGCGAGCGCGAGCGCGACGACGACGATGCGTTGATGGCGGATTCCGATCCCGAAGATTACGAGCGCACGCCGGATAAGATGCACGCACACGTTGCGACGCCCAAGCTGCACGCGCCGGTAGCAGGTCTGACGTTGATCCTGGAAGCCAGTCAAACGGTGCCTGGTAGTGAGCCGACGTCACCACCGGCAGCCAGTCGCACAGAGCCAACTCTTGAGCAAAGTACTTCCGGGACCGCCGAGGCGATGCAGCCTCACGATGCAAGTGAATCGGCCGCCGAGGTTTCAACGACCGCAGGGGGCATCGCATCCGATCCAGTGGGTTCTCCAGACACTTTGATCCCGAGAGAAACCCTCCGCACAGCAGGGATTCAGTTATTCCCAGAGTACGACCAGCCATCGGGCGTGCCGGATGCCTGGCAGAAACCGTTTGATCTCCAGCGTCAAATACCGCTCGTCTTCATTGCTGAAAAGTTCCTCAAGCGCAAGGTCGCTGCTCCGCGAGATCCAGCTTCTGGAGCTGCCACATCGATGGAAGTGGATCCTAGTATCCTTGCGGCGGCGGCGATGAACGTGACGTTGACGGGGGAGAAAGCGCAGTCAAAGCCCAAGAAGAAGCGTGTCTCGGATGCCGGAGGCGAGGAGAAGAAGCCGAAGAAGCCGCGCAAGAAGAAGGAACCGACAGCTCCGAGTGCCGTGACTCCGTCAGCCGCCACTGGGGCCATTGCAGTCACGCCTGCTGCTGCAACGAGCAAATCGCCCGTCCCGATCCGACAAGGCTACGTACCGTCGCTGACCGCACCGCCGACGCCGACGCCTGCACGATCGGCCATTGGCTTTTTTGTTCAACTGCACAAGGAAAACTCAAATCTTTTGGAAGCCAGTGGTGTCGACGAGAAGAAAGAGATCCCCGCTAACGCCTCACCGTCGCCTTCCCTGGCCGCGATGGAACCGGCTCAACTCGAAACCGCGTTCGCGAGTGCACCAGCTAACGTGCGCACAGCGTGCGAGCAATTGGCGAACGACGATTTGCGGCGCTTTGAGCGCGAGCAGCTACGGCGACGGCTGTGGGAGAAAGCGCGCGCCAGTCTCCAGAACAGTCCCGCGCCGTCCCCCGCTGCCGTGTCGGCTCCGACTCCGTCTCCCACAATGTCAATAGCCGTCGTACCACGGCCTGTGGCAGCCTCAAGCACGGATTCCACGCCAGCACCGACGCCCGCGCCAAGCAACGCTGTTGGGAGCGGTAGTAGCCTCGGTCTTCTCGCCACGTCACAGATTTTGGAGGCGGCACCGCCAGCGCAGATTCCATAAAGCCACTCGAATAGAACACTCTTGTTGGATCCCGTTTTGGCGGGAATGCGACAACGAATAGAACCATGACCGACGCAATCGCCGCGAGTGTGATCCGCTTCGTCCTGCAGGACGCCAAGACGCGGCGCAGTGCCAACGCCAACACCAACGCCAGCGATTTTCTCCAGTCGCACGGCCACTTGTTGGCGTCGCTGGCGCCCGAGGATCTACAGCTCCTTCAGTCGGCGAGCGAGCTCGTGGACCGCAAAGCCGTCAAGAAAGTCACAGCGCTGCCGTCGAAACGCGTGTTTTTCCGCGTCGAGTCGCTCAATCGGTACCATCAGAACAGTTCTACGACGCAGTCGGTGGATGCCAGTGGCGGTGGTGGGCCCAACTACTACAACTGCTTTGACCACTACTGCTCGTGCAGTGCGTTCCACCTCACGACGGTGCTCACGCCCAGTGCCATGGTACGTCACGTAGGATTACAATAATGACGGTTCGAGACGAGAGGATACTGACTAACGACGCTGTGGATTTGCAGTGCAAGCACATGGTCGCCGTGCTGCTCGCGGCCGCCACGGACCAGTGCGTGCCCATGAGCATCCAGGATCTCGACTTT
>JAADXQ010000078.1:0-38171 GCA_023337915.1 Pythium angustatum | reverse complement strand
TGAACCGGCCGGTTTCCGGGAGCGGACTACAAGGAATCTTTTCAATCAGCAGTCTGTGAGCGACGGGCACGTTTCCCGTCGCAACTTACGCCGGCGACGCCGGCACATCCATCCCTTTTGGGCGCCGGCGTGTCGCGCCGGCCCCACTTCATCACAGGTCAATGCCGTCGTGTACGCCGTGAACCGCGTCTTCCAAGCCAAGTTTGCCAATCTACCGGACCCGAAGAACTACAAGGAGGCAGAGCGGAGTCCTGATCGTGCATTGTGGCTGCGTGCCAGGATCGAAGAGCTGGAGGCTCTCCGCGCGAACAAGACGTGGCGAGGCCGTCAGTGTGGGATGATGCGTCTGCACTCGAAGTGGGTGCACAAGAAGAAGAAAAACAGTGACGGCAGCATTGAACGATACAAGGCACGACTGGTCGCTTGTGGTAACGAACAAGTGCTCGGGGTCAACTGTCTTCTAACGTTCGCGGCGGTCCTGGACCTCACGAGCGGGAAAGTGATCCTTGCGGTCGCTTGGCTGTGGCGTGTGCCAGCGCGGCACTTTGACGTGCCCAGCGCCTACGTGAAGGCTGCGAAGGAAGACGGCGTTGACATTCATTTGTACATTCCGGACGGGATGGACTTCACTGTGGAGGAGCTCGCGGCTCATGGAGTGAGTAGCAAGGATGAGCTCGCACTGTGTTTGGAGCGGAGCCTCTATGGACTCAAGCAAGCGGGACGACTTTGGCACCAACTCCTGCACGAAACGTTGGTGAATATTGGGTTCACACAATGTATTACGGACACCTGCCTCTACTACAAGATCGACGACCAAGGGACCACGCTGGTCGGCACGTACGTAGACGACTTGCTCGTTACGGGAACGAGTGACGCGCGCGTGGACCAGTTCTTAATTGACATGGCGAGCCTTGACCTCAAGGATCTCGGCCCGGCCGAGAACTTTCTCGGCACGCGCATTGCGTATGATCCTGCTGCAGGGTACACGATTGACCAAGAGGCAACCATCATGGAGTTGCTTGCCAAGAACGGGCTCGCGAACGTTATCGCGACACGTGCGCCAATGGGCGACGAGCCGCAAGTGGATGCGGCGACTGGAGGAGCTGCACTACTACCGTCGAAGGGCCCGGGCACGCCGGAGCACCCGACCATCCGCAGCTTCCAGTCGCTCGTCGGCAGCTTGCTCTGGGTCGCGCGGTGCACGCGGCCTGATATCTCATTCGCGGTACACCGTGCGACCCGACGCTCGCACGCCCCGACGATGGACGACTTCAAACTCGTCAAGCGGATCGCACGCTACTTGGCCGGCACGGCGGCTCTGAAGCTGGCCATGCGCGACGACGCCGGCCCCGCGCAGCCGCTGCGACTGGACTGCTACACGGACGCCGACTTCGCCGGTGACAAGGTCGACCGAAGGTCCGTGAGCGGCGGCGTGCTGCGGCTGAACGGGATGCTCGTCGGCTGGCACTGCCGCAAGCAAAGCGCCGTCGCCCTCTCGACCGCCGAGGCCGAGTACATGGCCGCGTCCATCGGCGCGAAGGAGCTGCTCGGCTTGAGGGAGCTCGTCGTTGTGTACCCGATGTCCATGAAGATGGACAACCAAGCTGCCATCAAGCAAGTCGAGAACGAGGTCAGCTCAAGTCAAGCCAAGCACGTCGATGTACGACTCAAGTTCGTCAGCGACTACAACAAGAAGGGCGTGGTGAAGCCTACGTACGTCGGGACGAAGGAGATGCTTGCAGACTTGCTGACCAAGGCGTTGCCGGCGCCGCGCCTGGTCGAGGTGCGCGCGGCAATTGGCCTCGTGTAGGCGCGAGTCGTGGGAAGGAGTGTTAGAAGTGGGTGTCTCAATGGACAGCCCACAGGCCATGCCTCCCGCCCAACGAGGGACAGTGTCCCTTATTGTGACTCTCGGAGAAACTGACTGTGGGCCCGTTTGGGCACAGACCGACAAGAGAAGAAACGCGCGCACCGGAGCAAGATCGGGCGCGGCGGCAGCACGAGGATCCTGCGGCTCAAGATCGCCGTGGGAGATCGAGTTGTGGTGAGGCCTCGCGGGCAAGATCGAGTGGATCGTCGGGGGCGAATCCCCCGACTGGTAAGCTGTAATAGAGGCTCACTTCGTGCATTTCCATCTCTCTGCTTTCCTAGACCTTTCAATAACTTTCGTGCCGCAGGATCCTCCGCGTTTTTTCTAAAGAACTGAGTCAATGTAGTCTCCCCGCGTTTTCGAATGGTTTGCAGTGTGTCACCTTCACGATAGAGCACCTCCTGATTGTCTTCCAAGTGGACAGCAAGCATCTGGACAGATGAGATCTATCGTTCATCGGAAAGCTGATAATGCGCCAAACGGCTTCCACGGCACACACATACATGCTGCTGGCGTACTGCAAGATCTCGTCATTCTTGTCGTCCACGGATATTGTTGTCCTGTCGCTGCCCTTGTAGATGTATTTGTAGAGGTACTTGACCGCTCGTTCTCGGATTACCAGGTCAATGTTGATGTGGCAATCGTATTTCGCTGATAGATATGGATTGTACGGCACGACATGGCGGTTGTCGAACACAAACTTACGTCTCCCTGGGACGTTGGTCACAATTGTGCGGTAGTTGTGAGGCCGCCTGAACAGCACTTTGTGTCCGTCAGTTGTGGTAGTCTCTTGAAACGACCGTGGAAAGTTCTTCGTGCACTTCCCATCCTTCATGCATGGGGCATTTGGATATCCTTCTCCACATGGACCATGCATCATACAGCGTCCAACAGTCTCGTACAATCTTGGGTTCTTCTCTCGATCGGGGATCTCGGCGGACACAAAGCGGTCGTAGTCCGTGATCGTGCGAGGCTTGAATTCTTTGTGAAAGATAAGCAAAATGTGCGCATGTGGAAGGCCTCGTTTTTGGTACTCTATCACGAACATGTGCGCGAGCACCCTGCCAAAGCACTCGTTCTTCAGTAAATCGTGCATGATGGCTTTCAACTTCTCGTTGAAAACTCTGGCCACCAGATCTGGCCGGTCTTGAGCAGTTTGCCCATGCTCCAACTCTCCTTCAATCTCTTCCCACTTGGGGTTGCAAGTGACAGTGACGAAAGCGTCGGATACACCGTATGTTCGAACAATGGCCATAGCGTCTTGGTACAATTGCATCATGTAGCGTGGGCTACCAACAAATGTAGATGGGAGAATGTAGAAACGGCCGGAAATTAAAACCTCATCGCGAGACATTGTCCAGTTCAAGTCCTTCCGACATCGATCGATCACACCGTGATAGAGATCAGCACGCAGTTTGTTCTGGTTGCGTCTTGCATACTGGAGATCACTTGTGACAATCTTCGCATACTGGTCGACACAGATCTCTTGAAAGAGGGGTCCAAGGATATGTAGATGGTTGTACTGGAAGGGGCGCACATAGAGTTGGCATCGGGCATGCTTCCGAAATGTCACCTTCGTGTTTATCGGATTCAGCCCAGGCCCGCCTCGCAAATACCAAACTGGGAAGGCAGTTGGATCATAGCACACGTCCAGTTCACTCACGCGAACCAATGCCCCCTCCATTTCACCCGTATCTGCGTTTAGCGTCGGCTTCATGCGAATGATGATATCACGACCATCCTCGAGATATTCGTCGTCGACAATGAGAACCGCCACCTCAGAAATCTGTGGCATGTTGTGAGTTCGTGGGTCCGTATCTCCGCGTTCATGAAGTTGGAGTCTTATGTGGCGCCCATGGTTGTCAAGAATGAATATTCCTGCTTGCACGAAAGTCTTCGCGTACTCGTTGTGCTCGTTTATGAACTCGGTGAGCAGGCGAATTGTTTCTGGATCAAGTCGAAACGCAGGATGCATTGCAATGCGAGCACGGACAGTGCTCAGTAGCACTGACCATGCTTCCGTCATAGATGTATACTTGAGCAAACATCCTTGGTCGTGACTCGTCCAATGGTAGCAGAGTTCCCATTCTGTGCACGATCCTGCCATGGACGTTGTAGGTGTACGCTCCAGTAGGTAGGAGATGCCACCCACTTGGTTTAGGTAGGAGATGCCACCCACTTGGACCGACGCTTTGCCAGTCACCTTCACAGATTCCCAGAATTCTTCGTAAGATGCAAGCGCAACACCACGCAATGATGGTGTCGATAAACGCTTCTTCGTGTTTTGGTCGTTCAAGTATGCCGTCTTCTTCGCCGGTAGTTGCTTGCCATCGCCGGGACCAAGCTCGGTACTTGACACGTGCTCTCTCGACTCGTCCGCTTGATGAGACGTAGCTTTCTGGCGGCGCTCCTTGAGCCGTCGCAACGCGGCGTACAGGTTTCTTTTCTTTTCTTCTTAGCTGGCTCATCTTCGTCATTTTCTTCGGCATATCGATCTAGCACCTCCTGTGTACTCATTGAAACGGCTCTACGAAGGATTCGCCCTCGCGATTCCACTTCATCAACAGCAACTGCGCTGAGATCGATCGGTACCACTGTCACAGGGCCGGCTCGTGGCGCAACATAGAAGCCCAGCTCCGAAAGCGCTTCGTCAAGTCTGTCTCGCATTGTACGCCCATCCATATCGCGCTCGGTCCACTCCGAGTACGAAAGCTCGCTCAGTCGAAGGCACTCGATGTGTTTCGCACAGTGGTCAAGGGTGACAATCAACGGAGTCACACAATGTGCAACAAACGTTGTTAGCACGTTCATAGCTTCATGGGGCCCTAGTCCGTGTATCTTCACAAATTCCGACGATGGGTTGTCTTCATGGCGTAACGCAAAGTGGTACATAGTCACAAATGTAGCACCAATGGCTTGCATGCCGACATCAAACACGAAGACAGGTTCCCGCAAGTGAAGCACCGTGGATCTCCTGCTCTCCCGCCCACGCAACGTACGACAATCCTTGCGCGATAGACGTGCTCGGGATTCGTCGTACGAACGCCTTGATCTTATCAATTGCGCTGGCCATACTTCCTTCAATAGTGCGTCGAAAGAACCGCTCATACATGAGCACGACGCGTATATCCCCGTTTCTGATCATGACATCGAGCGAGTCATGAAGCGTGCCCAATACTCGACGTTTCATCTCGCTAGCGCCAGCCGTATGCTCTCCATGCAGCGCAGAATGGTGTTCCAGCATGCAGATTGAACTACCCACCAGTGACGTAAGCTTGCATGCGTATAGAGCGTAGTAAAAGCAAGCACTATTGCCAGGGACACGAATCACTCGGAGTCCCAGAAGCTCCAAATAATACTCCAAAGTTGGAACGAAGTCCGCCTCCACTTCAGATGGCTGGCCCTCTCGCCCTTCTTCCCGACTCTCGACTTCGTGTGCACTGCCACTCTCGTCTCCAACTTCGTCGTCATCCGTCTTGCGCTCTTCAAAATCATCGATCGCTCTGCTATCACTTGTACTGGGCCGCGCGGGCGCAGGATTCAAAGTCAAGCGGCGCGCTGCTTGGGCGATTTGATTCGTCCTCTTTTTCTGTTCTGCTTTGGATTCACCATCGCGCGGTGGGTTCGCATCAAGGATGTCCTGATAGCTTGTGTATCTCCTCGCTCGAACCTTCCCTTTTTTATGTTGCGAAAGCCAGGTTCCGCGATGGCGCTGGCCCTTTGGTTCGGCTACGGCTGCACGTTTCCCATCTGTCAATATACTGCTGAGAGTTACGTGAGCTAAACCTCATGATTTAGCGTATTTAAATATTATAGTTCAGTACTTTACCTGGTTCTGAGACGGTGGTACACTGTACCACTTGCGCACGCGCGCCACCCTTGTCTTGAATCAAAATGGATGTGGTAGAGAGGGTATGAGAGGCAGTGCGCCGTGTTCCTATCCTCACAACGCGGCCCTGCGCCACCAGGTACGCGTCTATTGTGTGCGCAATGGATTGATCAATCTGGTCCCGGGACACAGCCTGAGTTTTCCCACTGTAGGAGACAGCAGAGGGGAATTCTCGCGCACTCTCGGAGAAAAAGGAGGCACTACCACCAATCACACCCTTTTCCGCTTACAGGATGAGCTCAAAAGCTCGGGAGATCTGCGTTTAGTGCGCGACTACAGCAGGCTGTAGTACACCACCTCTTCGCACTAAAAATATAGATCCCTATCTCCCTTGTCCCGTCCTCCGCTTGGCTGCCAGAGGGGAATTTCGAAAATGACCGCTCCAGAGAATGCGCAGCGCGTTGACCAATCCACAATCGGTAATTTCATCCAATCAAAAGAAGTAGAATGTATTAAGCACACCACACTAATACAGTCCTAAATTAGACACCGTAGGTGCGACCGTACATCAGGGTGATAGTGACCACATCAAGGCTACTGACACGTCTGTCAAGCTCGGCGCGGGCTTGCGGGGTGAGCGCGGCATCTCGCTGTTCAGACAGCGGCACAGCCGATGCCTGTCTAGCGCGCTTAATCGCTTTCTTCCCACCTAATAACGCGCATCAGTATTCGCAGTAATGGCACAATAATATATGGGCACTCACTGCGCTGGAGTTGCTTGGTCTTGTACCCCCATCGACCGGGGTACACTCGCTCCCCAATGCACCCCTTGCACACGGGAAGACGCACGAGGCGCTGGGTGTGGCTAAAGTGCCTCCTCTCGAGCGTCAGATGGCACTCGAAGCACACTCGAAGCCAGCCAGCGCGGGCTACAGCCACCCCAGCACCGGAACCGCCCCGGTCTGCGACGTGTGCGACCGCAGGACGGTCCCATACGTCGCTCGCGACGGTGAACACTCCTGCAGCGGCGTCGAGGACAATCTCGCCGTCTTCTAGCTGCTCAGGGGCCATAGGTTGCGCGTGCTTGTAGTGGAAGATTTGGATGTGACCATGGCAGCGTGCCCCAGAGCGGCGAGGCATGCACAGTCTCTTCCCAACATCAAACAGCACATATTGAATTTTATCCAGTAAAAGTAACGTATTTTCGAATTTTATCCAATTGTTACTGCAGCATCTTCATCTTGCAGGCGCAGCCAGCGGCGAATGCTGTTTGCGCATGTGGAGCGGGAGCAATCAGCTCACAAATGCAAGCGCACCTCCCCCTGCCATGATTTATGGGGAGGAGCAGTTCACCATTTCTTTCTGTGCTCTCATTCTCACCACAGGTCATCTAACTTCTGTGACCACAGCGTTTTTCACGCGATGGCCGCATTTTGAAGTACCGTTCGTTACTAACCTGCATTCTACTACAATACATAGTGTTGTCATCAACGTCTACGTGCCATGTGCAGTGCTCTGTTCAGTTCGCTGGCTCGGGTTGGCTCGTGCCCCTGCTGCGTGGCGCCTACGCTACCGAACTGTGTGGGTGTTCTACATGTTCTGAGTGGCTACATTTCTGAATATGGGATGGGCTGTGACTCAACCGAGCAGCTTCACTGATTGTCAATTTGGACCGTCACTCCCACCTGGTCCGACTCTGAGAGATGTGACTCGTGAGCGGACATGACGTCGCCCACACCATTCGTCCACGTCTTCGATTGACATTAGTGTTCTTCAACTGGGGGTAGGGTTTCTGATATTGTCTCCTTTCACTGCATTTTGCTTAACAAAGAGCCAATTGGCTGTAGATCTACTCATTTAACGACCTGAGGCTCCGGCCTTCGGCCTCCGCAGCACGCTACACGGGCAAAGACCAGCTCACTTTTAATAGATTGGATACCGTCACACAGCTACCGGTACTAGCGATGGGGTCGCGCTTGATAGGGTCCAAAATACAGCTCGAGACCGAATACAATCGACATACCGGTCTCAAGGCCTAGTTCTCCTCACGTTATGTACCCTTGTAGCCCCTAAACCCTAAACCCTGATTCAGAAGGTGAGTCGCGAACGACGGCGGCACGTCACGCCTGCACGCGGAAGAGACGCTGAAGCAAACACACCCGGAGTTTCAAATGATCGTGCAAATCATCACGTCTCAACGGTTCACGCAAGCCCTTCAAGCCGTCAGCCTTGTCGCCATGGGCCCACAGGAGCGATGGAGTTGCCGGTGCGCGTGGACCGCGTCGCAGTGGGGGCGAAATGAACCGTCAACGGATCCCGCAAGAAGTAATCCAGTTGATTCCAACAGCGTCACGGTGCGACGGATCTGCGAGCAAGCGTATGGAACTACTGCATTCGTTTCTAAACGTGTATGGAAGCCCAGGTGCGTCCCAGTGGTCTACATCGGCCCTTGCGACAGTGCTCGACGCGCTACGCTTGACACGACTGGACCGCCACAACGCGCCGCTCGTTGAACCACTGAACGCAGCCATATCTACCGTGTTACTGCTAGATGCGGGGGATGAGGGGGGCGCAGGCTTCACTACACCGCACCACCGCAGTCAACTTGATGCGTAGCGGGGCATCTGCATCGGTCAACATGGATTTGCCCCCACAGGGAGCTATTGTGAACTCTGAAACGACAACCAGCGACACACACGACGAAAAGCATGAAGTTTTCGCAATCATCGATCGATCGTTGGGCGTCTTGCGCACCACGTACCTTGTCCAATGGTCGGAGCGCGCCACGAAGAGACTTGGGAACCGCGCCAAAGCCTCGTCGACCAAGGCTTTACGCTAGGCTTTACGGCAAATGGAAGATGTCGGGCGTGCATACCTTCCTCGAGTACTACCGTGGGCGAGGAATCGACATCGGATTCTCTATCGACGGACGCTGCATGTTTCGCGCTCTGACGCTTGCTTTGGCTCGTCTCTGCAATCACATCTGGACGGATCCCGCTGGATCCGTCCAGATGTGATTGACTCGTTTTATGCCGAGCGAGAGGCGGCGGGCCGTCTGTTGTCGCATATCGGCGTGACGTGGGGAAACTTGCGTGCATTTATCACAGAACTGAATTCGTCAGCAGCGACTCGTGGTGCGATCCAATTAGGCGTGAAGGGACAAAAATGGGATCAATGGGTCAGTCCGGAGTAGGCGCGCGTTCAGAGCGCTTCGCCTCCCCGATGTACCGTACCTGTGCGCGATGCGGCTGACCTCAGATGCGCACTACTTCATGGTTGTGGTCGACGGGTCGAAGCGCAGTTGCCGCGGATGAAATGAGGCCACTGCAGCCGTTGGAGTCTAGGGTTCATGCATCAGTTCTCGCATGACCGCTGAACTGCGTTTGCCACCACTAGACCACATCACCCCCTCTCCTCATTCTTCTAGACCAAGCACACTTCGGCCGTGCCACGGCTGACCGCAAAACGGGGACAAAGATCTCGACTTGGGCGGTGCGCAAGGCTGCTTAGAAAGCCTACAAGTCGTGAACCCACGGTCGAACACTCGCTGACTGTGCCAGGTACCTCAAGGTACCCGTGTCAACAGCCCACACCTGGGTGAACACCGACTTTGCTGGCGACGGCAAGATCGAAGGAAATGCAATTTTCGTGTCGAACGCTACATTCGAGAGACATTGGCTGGGCTCAACTGCCGCTGATGGTGCCGATCTACCAACGATACCAGCCGTCCAGGCAGAACTCAGTAGACTGGAACCGGAGTACGTCGCTGGTGTGTCGTATACTGCTGGTCGTAAAGCGGTAGAGCGACTGCGTCAACAAGTTTTGAAAGAAATTCATCACTACCAGCCCATTGACAAGATCATCGGAGAATCGGATATACCAGCAAATCCAAATGGGGAGGTGCGTGAGTGCGACGGTGAGTGCGGAGCTGGGTGTCATCTTCGCGGATTCATGACTGAGTGCGACGACACGATCCGCAAGAACGGTCGCGATTGCGGCAAGCGCGAGATCCAGTTCAAACCATCGCCAGCGTTGGAGGCATGCGATTGCGGAAGGCGCGAATACGGCCTATTTGCTGCTGAACGTATCGAGACCTACCGCTTCATTGGCGAGTACGTCCAGGAAGGTCTCGAAAAAAAGGAACCGGAAGGTCTTGAAAAGCGAGGCCGGGATCTCTACATCATGCAACTCTCGGACGATGTGCTCCATGGCCGTCCTCAAGAGCAGGTAGAGTTGAAATTCTGGCGGGCGCAATTCTATGTCGTGGACAAAAGAGCGTTGAAGTCGCTCGAGCTCTCTCATGACCTGACGATCATGCACAAAAAGAGCTTTTGGAGATGGAGACGCGCCACCAGGAGGAGCTTCTGGAGATGGAAGAGATCCGCCAAAAAGAGCTTTTGGAGCTGGAGACTCGCCACCAGGAAGATCTCATGGTCAGGGACGAACTCCGTCAAGCCCAGCTTGATTTCGTAACGTCTCGCAATCAAAAAGAGATTGAGTACGCGGCGAAACGCCACGAGGCAGATCTTGCGCATTGCGAAGCCAAACTCGTCAAAACGCAACGATACCAAGAGCAGGAGCTGGCCGACGCGGAAGCGCGTCTCGTTGCCAGTGTCGAGCGCACGACCGCGAACGCAAAGCAGCGTTTCGAGGTCGAGTTTGATGACTTGAAGCAGCTCCACGAGGCTGAGTTGGCAATGTACAATGTAGTTCATTTTCACCGATAACCCTTCTCGACATAGAAATCAATACTGAACACATCATCTTCACCATGAGAGTTCCCAGCACGATACGGTGGTGAGCACGTGCGACTACGCCGCCGTCCACGTGTCCCCGCCCACACCTCCGTCGCCATTTGTCCCCGCCCACACCTCCTTCACCGTGATTTCCCCGTCGTAATCGGCTCGATGCCTCAATGGATCAGATCGAAATTTGGAAAGCGTCGGGCGATGCAGGCCCCTTCGAGGTCTATCGCAACAACCACATCAAGGGTCATGAAGTTTCCCTCCATGGTAGCTGCTTTATCGACGCAGTGGACGCCGCGTGTTTCGTTATTGGAGCACCAAGTCTGTTCACAGCAACCCGATGGACCGAGTTCGCGAAGATACAAGATTAAAATCATGTGACGAAAGACCAGAAGACACCCCGTTAAAGCAGTGCAGTCCAAACAAAGCCGAAGTATCTGCCTTCTTCGATTTTCTACGTTCGAGGCGCATGCAACTCGACTATGTGTCAGTGTTCAAGAAATACCTCAGTGGGTCGATTCCAGCGGTCCGATTTCTCCACAAAAAAGCCGCAGCGATGCCGGTTGGCACGTACATTGTTGGCGCCGAGTGCAAAAAGAAGATCCAGTAATACTTCGATTTGGTTGTCCAGGACTGCTCTCGTGTGATAGTTCTGGATTCGTTCGATGAAACCAGCCACAGTTGTGCCAGTTTGAGCCGTTTCCAACCTAGCGTGGCTAGCTGAAGTCACCCTGTGCGGCGTATCAAGAAGGAACTCTCGGCATTCCATCCGAAACGCGAAGATGGAGCGACACTCAGCAAGAGAAAGACCAAGACTCAACGTAGGCGAGATCAACGTAGCAGAGTTTGACTGGCCATGGATAGGAAGAGAAAAGCTTTCACAATAAACGTATGCATGTGCAATGAAAAGGCTCACACCACAGGAGTCAGCACCAGCATTCGCACCAACTTCTCACTGCTCAGGGCGACCACACTCACACGAGCACAAAAAGCAGAATGCTACTGAACGCACTGCTGGAGACGAGAAACTCGAGTGTCATGACCCCCGACAGATCTGTGCCGACATGTCCGTGTTTGCGATAGGTCAAAGGACCCGACGTTTGGATCCACAAGATGAAGCGCTCGTCCTGCACACGGGAAGGTCGTTGCGTCCTTGGTCCACGCAGTCTTGTTCACATATTGTTCACCCAGCTGTATCGCTGAACCTCTCTTGATTCACCGCGTCCAGGCGGTAGCAGTACCAGTGCGACTTCTCGCCGTCGCAAAGCACAGGGCGATGCAAACAACGACGAGAAACGGGTCGTGGCTGCCGCGATGCAAACGGATCGAGGCGAAGAGCTGGTCTTTCTGCGACGCAAAGTGCACCAGCTCAAAGCAGCGCACACGACGATCCATAAACCGGACGAATGCAACGGGGACGGTCCAGTCAAGCACGGCGCGACTGCCGACGGTACGAACGAGCTGGACGCGTGCTGGGTGTGGCAGCGCGAGCACTGCCAAAAGTCTGAGCGTCAGAACCTCCAGCTGCGTGTGCAGGTCGACGACCAGAGCTAGATTGCCGAAGACCTCCTATGCGTGCTGCTGCGCTCGTACCGTCGCGACGAGGATGGCACGTTATCTTGCGACGGCCGATCAACTGCAGCGCGTCGCCGAGCTGCTCGACGAAAGCAGCGTCGTTCTCTCGGAAGTGCGGCTCTCGGGCGGTGCACCTGTTTTCTGCCACCTGAACGTGCTGCAGCCCGCCAGCGACGCGTCGCCTATCCATTTCGTCAGCTCGTGGATCGTGCCGTTCCCCCTGGACCAAGTCACGGGCGCGTTCTCAAGTATAGCAAGTTGGACAAGTGCGTTCGGCATCGTATTATTAATGTGGCATTGTATTATTAATGAGCCCCATTACACGATATTCAAGAAGATGCATCGTCGTATGACTCCTCGTCCGATTCCTCGTATGACTCGTCCGATTCCTCGTATGACCCCTCGTCCGACTTCTCTCGTGCCTTCTTCGCCTTTTTCGACAGGGCCTTCTTCTTGGACTTGGTCACCTTCTTCGACTTAGCCGGCTTCTTGGATTGGTCAGCTGCTGACTGCTTCGACTTGATCAGCTTCTTCGACTTGGCCGGCTCCGTGGACTTGGCCGGCTTCTTTCCGGCTGACGTAGCGACTGGTTTCTTCTTTGCAGCCGACGTAGCGACCGGTGCCGCGCTTTGCCGAGTTGAATTTCTGAACCGCGCTCGATGAACTCCGTCGATCCGATGGATGTGGTTCTTGACCGCATCGGGATCCCCTCTGTAGTCGCATCAGGGCAAGGGGCACGACTTCATATCACCTTGATCGTAGTCAATAGTCGGGACCATTGACGTGTCGTTTGCCTTGCGCACGTATCCCACACGCCCAGGTACGCGTGAATTCGTATGTTCTACATCTGGTACGTTGCACCCGCATGAATCAGATCTCTTCGAAAAACGAGCGCGTCGCCGACATCAAGATGGATGATCTTCTCATCCTTCTCATCGGCGCACAGTCGGTTCCAGCCGTAAACGTGCAGGTGGATTCCTGGGTCGAGCGCCACAAGAATCCCAGCAGGGATGTTGGCTTGGTCGAGATGCGGGAAGTCCACGGGAATCGAGTAGTCGGTGTTCGGCTGTTGCGCCTCGCCTCCAGGTAGCGACTTGAGCGCATACCAGTCTTTTGCCTCCGACTCCGGGTACAAACTCTTCCAGAACTTGCGTAAACGCTCCGACATTTCCGTGGCGGTTGTCTTGGGTGTCATTCGCTACCAGGCCACAAGGAGCAACTATAAGCCAGCAACTATAAGGGCGGCGACTTCGTGTACGTAGTAGGACGTAGGTCCTAGAAATTACATTGGTAGGCGCTCACAATATCGCTCCGAAAGTATGGTGTGAACTATCTTCTTGTCTTCTCTATCTTCTATCATCTATTTACATCGTCCCAGTTCTTCTTGCTCATCGTTGTCTCATCATCTTCACTGCTGCTGTAGGTGAGGACCTCGGGCGCCGCGTTGCTCTTCCTTTTGTCGTTTGGCGTTTGGACCGTCCTCCGTGAGTGGATTGTAGTCGGGCCGTGTCGTAGAATTCGGAAAAAAGATCGGCGTGCACGTTGGCGTCTGTCGCGCGGCCAGTGTCGTTGGACCAGTTCGCTTGGCACAACATGAGCCACATTAGACGCAGCCGCAACAAGTTTGTAAACCCTGGAAAGCTGCGGAGCCTGTGGCTGTGGTGGCTCGAGCTGCATGCGCTTATACGCGTGCAGCAAGACGTGGACCACAACTGTTTGTCTTGATGACGCGGCGAGGTCACGAAGTCGAAGCGGACGGACCCTAAAGACCGGACAGGTGGATCACGATCTTCAGTTAGATCCACAGGCTCTTCGGTCTCTTGGGTGACAGCATGGTTCGCTTGCGTTGCTCGCTCGTCTCGCGTGTTCCAGTCCGCGATGAGCGGTGAACACCACTCTTTCCACGACGCTTCCACACGACGATCCCACGAGCCAAAGCGGTCTGGATCGTACCCGAAGGCAGCGTGCTGTTCCGTGGACCAGTTGAGCAGTACGCAAACGGAGCACCAGTGCACTTTGTCAAACGACAGCGGGTACACCACGACGCGAGTCGACCGAAGCCGGGCGGTAAGTATGACGCTCTCGCCGTGATTGAGCGAATCGACCACCACCACGCCTTAAAACCTGGCTGCCAGCATGTTCAGCGCGCAGTTGACGGCGCTGTCGTTCAACCACCTTGTGTGCGCGACACGACCGACGAGATCTCCGACGTGAACTTGACTCTGCTTCAGTGGCTCCTGAGCCAACCCCATCATGACTCTGCGATCCGGCAAAGACAGAGTCGTTTGCAGCGACGACTCTTCAAGGCGTCGCTTCAACTCGTCGCGCATGAGGGTCACGAGAACTTGGGCCTGCTGTACTTCTGTCTGCCGACTTCCTTCAGCGATAAAAGTGGGCAGCGTGTCTGTGTCAGCTTGGCCGTCGAGTGAAGTCGACCAAGCCCAATACGGCTCAGAGGCCAACCAATCCATGTCTTCACGATACGCCGCCAACCGCTGCCTCGCACCGTCTAGGGTTTAGGGTTTAGGGTTTAGTAAAACATGCGCGTCCACGCACCGTTCACAATTTTAGCTTTCTTCCCATGATGACTCAGCATTCTTGACCCCGTTTCACATACTGATCTCTTTGTGGAACGTCATTGAGATTGTGAATGGGCTTGAGCACGCGGCGCTCCTGATACAGCCGAGCGTGGCCTTGAGCTGTTCCTGCTACTGAGCTCAAGCTTGATATTCGTTAGCTCTCACCACGTTGTCGCAACCTTGCAGATGTCGTCCAGCATTTCGAAAAAAACACTGGAAGAGTAGCGGTATCCTGATCACGCGAGCCGTTGACCAACAATAACGTAGGGATGTTGCATGATAGCAGGCCCTGGCGCGTGCGGCCATAGCCGCCTAAAAGTGATCGATGAGCATCAAACGCCATGTCTGCCTTGGTTTTGGACGTGGACGTATGAGAAGAATTGCAATCTACATATCAGTCGTTTCCGACATCCTTATACGCTAATGTAATTTCCGTACTGAAGTCGCGAACTTTGAGCGTGATTTCGCAGTCAATGTCTGCTCTCTAGAGCGGTTGTTTCCGACGTCGTGAAACGCTAATGTAATGTCGATACTGGAGTCGCGAACATTGAGCGTGGTTTCGCAGTCTATGTCTGCTCTGTAGTTCGTTGGTATGTCTGCCCTGTAGTTCGTTAGTCGGACAGGTCGTGCCACCATGTCCCGTGCTGTCAAAGGTTCCGGCCCATGTAAGGAGCAAGAAGATTGGCCTCCGCAGTTACGTGAACAAGCGCAGCACGGCGTCGTGCGCTACCTTCTATATGATTACGGGTGCAGGCCCTTGCTCTTGACCCCTCGCCAGCCCACACTAGAAGATTTGACATGCGTTGAGCCACGCAGCCCACCTTGCCGAGGGTACGCAGCATGCGCAGTGGACATGGTGAGCTGATACGAGGAATGTCGCGACGGGCACGCGTATTTTAGATCATGTTTCCGTGCTGTAAGTTGTACTGTTCAATCACTTCCAAGAACATGGCATCCGGGAATGTGTCGTCAAACTCATCATCGTCGTCCGATACTCCTTATGATCCGCCTCGGTACATGCGTTTCCGTCCGAGTCCCCCAAGTTGGAAGAGGGGGGGTGTAGCGTTGCGTACATATCGGTTGCTGCAAATGTGCGGTTGACTGGATCGTCACTCCGGTAGACAGTCTGTTGCATGTTCATACTGTGGTTCATCTGTCACGCGGTCACAAGAAGCTTGCTGCTGGACATGTGCTCTGAAGCATAGTTGACAAAAATGGGTCTGCAGTCGCGAATGTTGACGTGCTGGTTGAACTGCTCGTGCACAATCTTCTCGAAGCGGCTGGTAAAATATCCTTCCTTGTTCCAGTCACGCGCTTGTTTTGGTGCACATGTCATAGTTTGGGCGTTGCTGCCACTTGAGCTTACGCTGCCTTGGAGTGCTGATCGCAATCGCCACCGGACATTATGAACATATTGGGTGGTTGTAGCACCATCGGCTCGACCTTCACTCTCCACCTACCTACCGACACAAGCGCAGGGTTCCACTTCAGTTTGATCAATATCATCATTGACACTATTTCCAAGTTTAGCAGTAACGTCAATGAAAGTACCTCGAGTTACTTGCTTGAATGACTCGAGGGACTCGTCTTTGACGTTACTGCTAAACTGTCGAGGGGCAAACCGTCCGATAAGGCGACCATACCGCAAAGAACGGAAAGATAGGGCCACCGCAGAGATGCGTCCAAACTGATCTCATGCTTGTCCAGTCAGATTGTGCATTAATTATTTCATGTCTCCATCAACTCATAAGGCAGTGAGCGCAAAAATGACAAAACTGGGTGAGAGCTAATTGCACGGCGCATGGATGCATTTCATAGATCACAGTTCTCTCAGCGGATGCTGAGAGCTGGAAGTTCTTGCAATAACCAAACGATTCTGATAGACTTTACCAAACGATTCTGAGAGACTTGACCGAATAAGAATGCCACCCGGAGCGCCCTTAAAAGGAAGGAAATGAAGACGCGGCCGTCGGAGTACACAGTAACAACCAGCGTGCAGTTGTAGCTCTCGTTCACGCCAAACCGCACGGGCATGCTGGTCGCGCCAAACGAATTCATGGTGGCTCGCAGCCCAATCGTGGCGTTGAGTGCGGTTTGGTATATGTTGCACACAACCCGTCTCGTCCAGACGCGAGTGTTCGGGACGTAGAGCACACGGACGAGCAGATCCATGACGGCACTGATGAACTGAACTCGACGCTCGTCGAAGTCGGCTCGTGCCTTTCGGCCTGAGCGCGAAATCCGTCGGATCGAGAAAACCCGCGGTGATTCATGAAGCGACTGCACTAGATCAGCCTCGTAGGACCTCGTATCAAACAACGTAGGAGCAAGACCCGCCTCCTCATCTACGACGACCAAACGGGTGACGACGTAGCCATGTTGGCACAGGTTCTTGTTGCAGGTCACAATCTGATCTTCGATGATGTCGGTCTTCGACACGTCCGCTGCCGCCCAGTGTGAGGTCGGTCGGACGCGTTGCGGAGCAGCAGGCACGGCAAGCATACCCACAAACATAGCTGCAGTCGCAGTCGGGTTGGCCGAGAGGTAAGGCAAATCCACCTCCTCTGGGACGAGTGACTCGACGACACCCAGAGCAGCCTCGTACGCGCCCTCTATTCTCAACCCGTCCAACAAACGTGTGGTGGTTGATGTTATGCTTGCGGCAAAACTGTTGCGGCGAGACTCCCGACGCCTGAACGCCCGCACAGTGTCGAGTCAGAGCTGGAGCGTGAAGCGGAGTGAGATACCCATCGGCGGTGTGGATAGTTCTAGAGGCGTGGTGTTGTGGTCTTAGAGGCGGTTTTGTGGTGGGGGGGATAAGTAATCTGTGGATGCTGCCAAGGGTTTGTCGAGAGCGACGCGTGGCAGCACGACGAACGCGGGCAAGGGCTGTTGCATAAGAGTCGTGGGCGGAAAAATCGGGCGAAAAAAACTTCCCCTAGATATCTCGCTCCAAATTTACCAACCGTGTTTTGATAGAACGCACTCACAGTCCCATCCACTCACGTGGCTGGGGACATGCGTGAGTCCGAGCCAAAAGATGGGGAGGGTCGGTGTGGACGGCAGCTCAGATCGAAATACTGACTCCTTGTGCTTGAGCTTGATGGACTCAGCAGGGTGGTCGCGCAGCGCTTTCCAGTCTGTGCTGAGTTGTCGTTCGGTCTTGTCCGACGCCGAAGTGACTACGAACATGTACTCGCCGTCGGAGAGACGCATCTTCCGGCATTTATTGACTGTTATCACCTTGGTGTCGCTCCACTTAATCGCGCGAGCGTGATTGCTGTAGAAGAAGTTATTATGCGTCATATCTGCTTGATCGCTGGGCTTCGGCGCACCTTCTTATTGCGCACCGTCGACTAAGCGGGTATCGTTCTAGGGTTCAGGGTTTAGGGTTTAGGGTTTAGGGAACTCATGTGCAATGGAGTACATTTAACTCCGATAGCCCATGTCAACGTCAACATCGATACTGAACATTGCATCTGCACCATTAGATGCTGATAAATAGATCGCATGTTGAAGATGATGTTCTCAACACATGCATGACATCCTAAACCCGAAACCAAGGTGGCTACATCACGAATGAAGGCGCCCGCCACCTCCGTTGGCTTTGCGCAAGGTTTTGAAAAAGCTCCCGGAGGAGCGTGATCTCGAATTGATAGCGAGTTAAGCGCTGGCTTCAGTGCCTGTGAGACGGATCACTCGGGTCCACGCTTGAGCGCTTGCGGCATCGGGCCACGTGTATGGCTACCACTCGCTTCCGGATGAGCGGATACACGACGGGGAGCCCAGGTCCTAGTAGACTGGAAGCCGACGTGGGAGCCGACCGCCAACATCCGTCGCCAAGATTTCCAAACGCTGCACAACATCGCACGTCTCGCTGCTCGTAACAGCCCGCAGTAGATAAACAATGCATATACTGGCAGGTTTTCTTTCTCTTTCGTGTGTATTTAGTCAACCATACGAGTGGTCACATCCTCGCCCTCAATGCTACCCATCGCTACGTCACAGCACTGACCACGCCGTGTGGCTTCGGCCAAATCCATTTGCTCCCCAGTCTCGCTCCCTAGCTACGCCATGAAGCTCCAGCTTAGACTACGCCACTAGGGTTCTACCCTCTTTCGTAGCTCCCCTGTTTGGTTTCCATGCTCACTTTCCAGTGCTCCGCCGTCAGGCTTCAGCTCAGACCACACCGCACGGCTCTCCAGTCAACGATCGGCAATCTCAGTAGCGAACCCGCACTAGAACGACAGACACAACAGAGTGATTTGGCGAAAGCAATTTGATTTCGGATAAGACTCTCTACAGAACAAGCATTTGGTCACGGAGTGTTAGTACGAATAGCGTCAATAGCATGGTCTCCATCGCCTATACACATTTGGACAGGACAGGTACACACTCTTTGAATCCAGCGCAATTTCCACAGCCGAACATTCTGTCACATTTTCGACCCAAATGCGACAGAATTTTCAGCAGTTGCCGTCGGAAATTGTCGCTGGAAAGTTCGCTGTGACATGTGTGTCGTTAAAGTGGGTACACCGCGACAAAGGCTCCAAGATCCGTCGCAGAACAATGGTGGTCAGGGTTTAGACAGCGTTCAGTGTTCAATATTCCCAAACTTGTAGGCTACCTCGTCTTTCGCAAAGCGGTGGTGAGTCGTTTCCTTGAGGCGTCGCTCACTGCGGCTCAGTCGCACCGTGGGTCCTGGAAGTCGATTTTCAGACGATCCAACAGCGAAAGATGGACGCTAAGCGCCATCAGTACCCGTTCACCGCGTTCATCGTGGACAACAGTGAATGGGTCGGCATCTTGCCATCAGCAAGATCATTTTGAAAAGAGCGAAACAAAGGGGAAATCTAAGGAGCACCCAAGTCCGGAGCACCCGTCCAGAGAAGAGCCAATAATGGTGATGATTACTGAACACGCTGCGCACTGATATAGTCCCCTCGGTCTTTGGGCGAGTATACACTATCATGAAAGGACACCGCATAGTAAGGTCACTACACAGACCCGGTTGACAATCACGCGGGTGCTCCAAGCACTGATTGTGAGACGCCGGCAAGGTATGCCGAGTTGACTTCTTGGTCGGCTTTGCCCACCTTGCTCAAACGACCGACACTAAGCTACCTCACAGCAGACTAGCCCAGGCACAGATGGACGCGGACAGACCTCCGGCTCATGAGCCGGAAACAGCAGCAGAGAGCACCAGGGTGTACTTCATTCCGCCCCCACCAGAGACGTATCACCCCAGCGAGGCGGATGTGGAGGCGTTCGTCCACGCCCACAATCTCGCAAACGGTTTAGGTTTAGGTGTAACGAAGGATCGAGTGACAAGAAACGACGAGGGAGCTGTCGTATCGCGTGCTTATCACTGTACTCGGGGCGGCGCACTCAAGAACACTCGAAACCTCACCGACGAGGATCGTCAGCGACCGCTGCGGGGTTCCATGCGGTCTGGGTGTCCGATGCGGATCAAAATTTACGCCAAGTGCAAATCTACTCCTGGGGGCGAATGGCTAGTGAAGCACACTAGCGACGGTAGCAAGACTCACAACCATCCGCCGTCGGTGGACATGCGAATCCACGTCGGCCACCCCCAGCGGGCTGCTGCATCTGCTCCCCGAACAACGATTGCCTCTATGGCACAATTTGTTCGAAACCAGACGGCATCCGACTCCTCCGTTGCGAGTATCGATGCAGCGCTGTTGTTGGGCGATGCCAATAACATGACGATCCCCAAGGACATCGCCAACGCGAAAAGCGCCGACCGCCGAGCTGTGCTCACCACCCAGACACCCATGGAGGCAGTGTTCTCGCTTCTCGATACGCTTGGATTCTACTACAAGTACGAGGTCGACGCCACCACGGATCAACTGCTCTACCTGTTTTGGGCCAACCCGGCGACAACATAATGGTTTCGAAATCATTCCGACGTTATCGTAATGGACTGCACGTACAAGACAAACAAGTTTGACTTGCCGCTGCTGAACATTGTCGCCGTGACGGCGATGACACGTGCTACCGGTTGCACAGTGCTGGCTGTCGGGCGAAGCTGAGCCAGACTACACTTAGGCACTTGCTACCCTCAAGGATTTCATGGTGTGTAACCCCAAGTCTCTCTTCCACGACTGATCTTGACCGACCGTGACCAAGCATGCATGAATGCACTCGGAGTCGTCTTTCCCGACGGGTTTAGGGTTCCTAAACCAGGGGATCGTCCTATTGTTTTTCGAGCCAACCATGTCAAGCCTTTTTTCTACTGGGGCACCCGGGTTCCGAGCCATAACGTTTATTGTAGACTATACGAATATAAAGGGAATAGGGCCTCTACTCCTCTATCGAAACCTCTATTTATCCATTATTATTCAAGTTTGCGAGGTGAGTATAAGTTTTCAGTAGACTTTTCTTCCCGTTTTGGCTCGACTTCAACCAGATGGGCCCCGGACTGAAGCCTATCCCTTCGATGACGGCTGATGCAAATTTGCATCACATTTTGAATTTTTTCACGTTTTTTCAGCATAATTTCCATATTTTTCAGAAGTACTTGAAGAAAAAACTGCATCCGACTCGGCTCACTTTTTTCTATCCAATGGTTGTCGAAGAAGTGACCAATTCGGCTTGGTTTTCGAGCAATAACACGGAAAGATAGCTTGCCTGTCTGATTCTATCCACCACATTTGGTGTATGGTCTGATGCTCCTGCAAAGTACGATTGTCAGATTTCCCAGGTGTGCATCAGGTTTGTCAGAAACCATATGTTGTTTGACTTGAAATTTGTATCGAAATGTGATGCAAAATCGCATCATAAGCGCCGTCCACGATGGGATAACAACGATAGAGTGGGTTTTATACTACCTGTTGGCAACGAAAGGGTTAACCGACGATGGTCGTTCGGTCCCCCGCGTCCTTTTCGTCGAGCCAACGTCTACTAAATTTTACGACAGTCTGGGACAGTCTGAAACTGTCTGGGACTGTACAAAAGTTCCATACAGGGGCCAAGTCTATATTTGGGGACTCGGCGGCGAAAATCGACGAAAATCGGCCGCTTTATCAATACTGACTCCAAGTCGTTTTTGGGGACTTGGTGGAATTCGCCATCGAGGCCGTCGCTACATTTTTTCGGTGGCTCGTTAGGGTATTTCGCTGCCCGAACTCTCGCGGCGCAAACCTTGGTTGAACTGTTCTGATTGGATGTGGAGAATCATCCAATGAGAGCTGTTTCTTTCGGGTTCAACTCGCGCTACCTGGTAGTGTGCTTCCACCCTGAACCATCGCTTCTGGTTGGAGAAAATCACGACCAATCACTGACGCCAGACAAGAGACTTTCATCCAACGAGAGGCACTGCTACAGGGTTCAAACGTGGTGAGACTGTGATTGGTCTGTCTCCTCCAATCACGAGTGTTTCTCCGGGGTTGTAGCGAGGACTGTACCAGACTGTCACTTCATTTGGACATTCCCAGAGAGTCTCAGAGGCTGACAGTGAACCCTGAGCCATCGCTTCTGGTTGGACACAAACGAGACCAATCACTGACACCAGACAAGAGACTTTCATCCAACGAGAGGCGCGGCGGCAGGGTTCAAACGCGATGAGACTGTGATTGGTCTGTCTCCTCCAACACGAGTGTTTCTCTGGGGTTGTAGCGTGGGCTGTACCAGACTGTCACTTCCTCTGTACAGTCTTAGACAGTCTTAGACAGTATGAGTACCTGACAGTGATGTTGTAGCGTGGACTGTGAAGACTGCCATCTCCCTCCACAGTCCCAGACAGTTCTCGAAGCGAAGCAGAGAGTTTGGCCAGTGGTTGGGTCGACCTGTGGTGACCACCCAGATCGACGAATGATTGGACAAAACTAGATGGGTTCAAATGCTCCGCCCCAATGTGACAAACACTCACAATCTAGGAGGCGACAATCATTCTCTTGAAAGTGGTGTGTGACACACTGTGTGTACTTTTGGTGACCATCACTCATTTGTGTTCCGTCACATCACCGTGAAGATGATGCCTTGTGAGGAGAAGACACTCGGCGACGGGACAAGGCACGGAAGGCCTCAGCCTCTTGTTTGATGGATGTTGTATTGGCCTCTGGGGGTCCATTCGTCCTCTTACAAAAGACAAAGAACCCATGCCATCCACGAGTTTCCAGAAGACAGAGAATCGCTGAACAGAACCAAATGGTTTATGCTGCGCATTCGCTTAGCGTTCACATTTGAGGTATGTGGGTCTCTCTCGTTTTCTGGAATTCACAGGTCTGTGGAAGGCAGGACGTCATTTCGCTGAATAGAACCAATTCTTGGATGCTGCGCGCTGGATCAGTGTTCATTTCTCAAGTTCCTGTGCAATGGCGAAGATTCAACAAGCTACGGAAACACGCGACGACGACGAACCCGTTGTCGATACGTCGGTCGCGCCGGTAGCACTCAAGAAGCCTCGCGCGAAGCTCAACGCGACGGCGACGCGCACGACCCGGGCGAAGCCGGTGGCCAAACAAACCGGTCTCGACGACGTGTCGGACGACGAGGATGAAGACGCTGTCGATGAGCTGGTCGCGCTCGCTGGTTCCACAACGAGCCGCGTGAAGGGAAGTGCCATCAAGTCGAGCACGGTGGGTGGGAAGGCGGCCAAGAAACGACTGCGCATCGACGAGTCCAACGTCGACGACGAACCAGCTTCCGATATGTCGGTCGCGCCGGTAGCACTCAAGAAACCTCGCACGAAGCCGAACGCGACGCGCACCAAACAAACCATTCGAAGTGACATTGATCGATTCACAGTCAACGATTTAGCGGGTGCTGTTGAGGACTCGTGGCGTTTGATTGCCCGTGTTGTTGCTCGCCGGCCCCCTAGCAGGTGGACAAGTATGTGGGGTGGAGGTCAGAAGTTCAAGTTTCATCTCGTTGACAGTAATGGTGAGATGATCAACGCTACGGTCTTCAACCGCGGCGTTGAAGTCTTCGACCGCGTCATCAAGCCTGGGATGACGTTTGCTTTCGCAGGTGGGAGGGTCAAGGCGACGAACGCGGCATACTCAAGCGACAAATGGGAGCTTTCGTTTGATGAAAGGGCCAGTATTGTCGAGACGACGTCAATTCTGCAAGTCTCGGCACAGTACACAAGTATTGAAGGTGTTCTTGAGTGCCCGATCGGCTCCAAAGTCAGCGTTATGGGGGCAATCGCGGTGGTTGGGGAGTTGAAGACCATCACTACAAAGAAGGGAACGAGTTGTGCAAAGCGGGATTTCTTGATTGTCGATGAAACGATGAGAAAGATCGTGTGCACGTGTTGGGGGGATGAAGCCGAAGATGACATCACAGCGCTCGTCGGGAAGCCGGTGCTCGTGAAGAATGCAGAGCTCGGTGAATACCAAGGCATCCGCTCGCTCAACTTGACTCCCAGCTCGACTACGCTCTTCGATCCCGATCTAGTGGAGGCTGCTGACATTGAACGATGGTTCACAGAAGGGCATGATTTGTCGCTCTATTCGTTTGTTTAGAAACAAGGCACCCGGTAGTGAATTGAATATATGGCGCTTGTTCATGTTCACTCTAGACGTTTTCCGTCATGCATTAACCCTTGGCTGACGAGCTTTGCGAAAGTGATCTGATGCGAATAATTCAGACCCATGAATGAATGGATCCAATCCACCGGAACCGGGGTTGTTGTAGTCGATGCATGAACAAGTTCGATGGCGATGCTGTCAACAAGGCGGTCGCGCACTCTGATTCACCAACGAGCCGCGTGAAAAACAGGGTCGTTATAGTACCTTCACTCTGTCCAACAGTCTGGAGCTATTGCTACCCACCGGAGCTTGGCGAGTTGAAGAACCTTCAATCTTCCGACGAGTTTGCCCCCCAACAACCCTTCGTTAGAACTTTACCATGGTACACACGGTCGTCGCCGCGATTCATTCAAACGTATCGCCTGGAGAAAGAACAAAACCAAACCCAGTTAAAATGCACGCATCGAGTTTATTCTGCATCTCGCGAGCAACAGTTGCTTTCTCCGCACTTGCAATCAAAACCAAGGGCTCCCTTATAATCCACGGTGATCTGTTCACCGGCATTGATGGATCGAACACTGACGACTACAACAGTGTGGCGCGACCCGTTGCACAACTCCTCAAACTTCGCCGATGCTCTGCACGAGTGGTTGAGAAACCTCGTCATGTTTCCGAAATGTCTTGCGTCGATGAACACCTTCGCACTTTTGTCGTGGCGAGGTGTGGCTTTCATCTCAAGCAGATACCCTCGATGATGTGGTACTTCTTCTGGCGTCAAAACTTTGAGTTCTCCGAGATACTCGCCAATGATCACTCCGGCGTCAATCTGCTGGTCTGCGTAAACCCCAAAACCGTCCGCTGCAGCGTCCCGAGAGAGTCGAAGGGACCAGTTTTGCTTGATTCCATTCCCACATTTCCCTTCAAATTTGCAGCAGGTCCTTGAGCAGAATATGTTCGCCCTCGCGTTTCCGCAGGTCGGAGAACGACACTCACTCAGGCACTCGCACACTTGAAATGGCGGGATCGAGTCGAATCGCACATTCGCCGTGTTGCGATAATTCGTGATGAATTCGACATCGTTCCACGGCCAATTGTTTGGTGGTGTTTCAGGAGAGGCAGTTGATGAAGACTTGCATCGCTGAAACGACTGCTCAACGATTCCAGAGTTTGTAGCACCTTGTCTTGCTGCTGGCGCTGCTTCAGTCGGTACCACTTCGGCGTCATGTGCAGTCACCGTATCAAGTCCGAATTCGGCTACAGCTTGCGGGACTGCTGGCTCATGTGGATATGGCAGCAAAGGTGTTGGCGGTGGTGCTGTTGCAGCTGGCCACAGGTCGGTCAGCTGGAGTTGCCGCCACCGAGCACTCGATGTGGTTGAGTCTGCGAGTTTCCGACGTTTTGATCTCTTCGTCATCTCCCTTGATTGAAGCGCGCAGGTACGTGTGTGCTACGCTCAGCTCGTTCTCGAGTGACACCAAGCTCAACACGGTTTACTATGGAATGAAGCGTGGGTGGTTTCAATCACTGACATCGATGAGAATGGCGTACATAAGTCCGTAGGACCAGCATCACATGAGTCTCTCTTCCAGCCAATTTCTCTGTCTTTTGAACTTCAACACTTTTGGCATGATGGGCAAACACATCTCTCAGCGACAAAACCAAAAGAAAGCGAATACATCAGTTCCCACGACGAACATGCGAGATGAAAAAACTGTAGCCATTCCCAACACTGTTCAATAGGGCGTCGTTGCCATGCCCCGAGGTATCAATTATCCCACGAGATAACAACCTTCGGCAAAACGATATCATTTACAGGAGGTGTCACTGTTTAGAGTAATACTAACCTGGTTGTACATGGAGAACCCAAAAATCGACTCCGCAATCTCTCATCAAGAACGGAACGAGACGACGTCGCTCGACCCCAACGCTCGCACTTCCCGTCTGCGTGAACGATCTCAGAACGCTAACGGATGCAGCACCTCGCCCTGCTACTGTAGCTGCTTCACGATGGGCATTCAACAGGCATGTTGCTAACGCCATGATGTAACGCTTATTTCGCGGCGGGTGCCGGTCGAACTAGGTGAGTCCAGCAGCGCTTGCGCTTGCGCTGTCGGAAGTGCTCGCTCCCACACGAGAGCAACTCTGTGATATGCTGAGGATTCTCTGGCGCTCACCGATTCCACTTCTGTGGGTGATTCTTCTGTGCTCGCGATCAAGAGAACGTTGACCTAGACACCAAATCTGCAGCCAGGATCCCGTTGCACAACGATGACGGGTTGTTGCTTTCAGCTGGCTTATCTGTCTTTCAACCATTTCTCTTGGCACCTCATGCGCGGTACGATGGTGTGACTGCCGTCAAAGTCGAATTCCCGACATCTAACGATGTCCGTGCAGACCAATGATCAAGAACAAAGCGCTTCACTCGACCGATTTGTCGCCGCTTTACTCCAGGGTCAACTACGCGCCGAACTTTCCAGAGATGTGAGTGGAAACTACAAACCGATCCCCCTAACCAGCTACTGAATTGAGCGTTGTGATAGAGTGCCAGGACCAGCGAGTTTCAAGTTGACGTTCCGTCACAGTCAGACCAACCAACTCGTGCTGATACGCTCAATTTGGGGGCTGACAACCAACCGGAATCACCAAGATCGTCTTTTCCTTGGTCGCTGGACGACGCGCCAACACCACGACGTCAACACGCGAAAGAGTTTGATTACGAGCGATGCTACTCACCTCAAGATCTGGCCGACATGGACACGCGTGGCGACTTTCGGGTTCCGTCGATCGATGACACTAGCCGAATATTCACCAATTGTGCGGCATCTTTAGCTACTGCGAACAGTCTTGCTTGTGCAGTGTGCGAGATGACGTTTCCTCCAAGTGAGATCGCAGTGGTTCCCCTTAGTGAACCCCTTTTAGATGTACGTACTTTACATACTGTCGCCAAATGATTCTATCTCACACATTATTCCCGCAGAAAGCGCGCAAGCACCTACTCCAACCAGCAACGGCAAGCATCCCCCAATTTATCATCGACCAGTACGATGCATCCACAATCGACCCAAACTTGACAGGGCTCCTCATTTTCCCCCAAGGTAAATTGCACAGGGCTTTGTCCATGTCGTGATCATCGCAAGGCTGCGACGTTACCCACGTAATATTCTTCTCAGTTCCGTACTCACTTTTGATTCTGGTTTGCAGCCGTATCGCAGTCGAATGGCGCGACACAGCTCCAAATGTGTACAGAGTGCAATGCGTCTATCTCGAAGGACCATCTTCCTCGTATGGCGATCGCGAATGGTAATTGGATCGGAAGGTTCCCTTTGGGCGAACTCCCATGGATTGAAGAGCAGCTTATTGCGCTAGTCTCTCCATGCGTTTCGATCAAGACAGTCACCGGGGGCAGACAGCGATGCCTACGATCGCATCACTATATCGTGAAGAACACAGCTGGCCCAATTCTGAAGATGCTACCACACGAAGCCGCGAGTCGAGTTAGAGTCACGATGGTCGGAGCCATGACTCCCGAGCAGATTGCGATTTGCAAAAAACGTCACTGTGTCAACATCGAAAGATCAACAGCGGCACTTGACTTCATGATCAACAACCACAAAAGCTACCAATCGTTGCGCGCCGAACGGGAGAGTATGGAGGCGGCCATCCAAGATCGACTTGTCGACATTGTTGAAGACAGGACCGACGCTACAGAAAATCCAGTCCGACGCCCAGTAGTTCAGCGCATTGATGACACGTCCAGCTACGCTGTGCCAGCTGTGAGCCACAGTCAAGACGTTCGAGACGAAGCGGAGTGGGTCGAAGAAAACTCAATTATCCTCGACCAAGCTGAGCAAACCGACGACTACCTCGTTCGACAATCAACAGCATTCATGACTTCTCAGCGTTGGGCCGACTGTATCGACATGTTCCCGACCCTTTTTCCTGGCGGTTGTGGTGGTCCAAAGGAACCAAGAAAGAAGCCACTTTCTGTTACTGCTTGGGCAAGGAGACTGTTGAAACTTCAAGGGTGCGCATTTCAGCGTCACGACGTGTTTCTTTTGCTCGTGTTCGACTACTTGGCATTAGAAAACGCCAGAAGCCGCATGTTTTTCCGGCTCAAAGCAACTCGTGATGCCATCCGCGCTGGATCGGTAACTCGTGAGGCAATCGCAGAATGTGTCGCTTACCGCCAACATCTCATCCAACGTAAAGCGGCCGGGCTCGAGCCAGATCCACCATCAGAAAGCATCCGCCGAATCATAAACATTCAGAAGGGTGTTGAAGCAAGTGAAGTCGCGTACTACGGGTCGAACAAAGCGCGAGCTCAAGCACGATCAGACCTCTTCGGTTTCATTCGACGGTTTGGACCACTTCACATTTTTTTCACGGTTTCACCAGATGCATCCGGTGTGTACTCGATTGGCGTCCAAGCAGGAGTCATTGATGCAGCGCAAATCCAAGCAGCCAATCAGCACTTGTTGCCGACAAAAACGGAGCGAAGGAAACTTGCTACACGGCACCCTGTTGAATGTGCACGATACTTTATTCGAGTCATGGATGCTGTCATCAAGCACATCCTCGGTTGGGATGAAGAGCAGCAATTGCCGACACGAGGTGGAGGATTGTTCGGAGTTGTCAAGGCATACACAGCTTCAGCGGAAACACAAGTATCTGGTGACCTCCACGCTCGCTTCGTCGTTTGGTTACACGGCTTGCCGTCGACTGGTTCAGCCATGGAGGAGAAGCTGCGCGATGCCAATTTCCTGCAACGTTATCTCCAACTTGTTGATACTGTATCAACGTTGACAATACCAGGTGTTCAACCAGTGTGTCCGGACTGTGGTGGTGAACTCATCTCGATTCCAATCCCACTGCAAGCTTATCAACGCCAACCAAAGGCGGCGGCGAAACCAGTTCCGACGGCATCGTGTCGACGTTGTAATCGAGAATTCAGATCAGATGATCTACTGGATGCCGCGATCAATGGCGTTGGAAACCCCTCCCCAGAAGAACGCGATTTCATCTTGTGCTGTGACGCTTCCGCCCGACCAGCTGACCAAGCCGATCGTGATATAGCAATTGTGCTGCGTGCCGTGCAAACTCATTTCTGGTATCATACCCCATCCTGTTTCAAGGTAAGGTATCACTGTCACCCTGACCAATCGACACTCATCTAACAGGAGTATTCGTGTACAGGTGACAAAGAATACGCCCACAGCTGCTGTTTGCCGATTTTTAAGACCTGCTGCCCCACAGCAACAGAGCACGCACGTTGACGAGCACCTGGAGATTCGCCAGCAACGACCGATCGGCAGTGAGTACTTGAATGCGTACAATTCAGTCCTCACCCGACTATTGCGATGCAATCACGATGTACGTTTCATTCTCAACGGATCAAGTCGAGACGTCGCCGCGTACATTTGCAAGTACGTTACCAAGGCTCAGAACCGCATCGAAAACGACTTGGCGTTTCGATTAGGAGCCATGCAACGTGTGACCGCGAATGTGGACGCCAGGAACGCTGGGACTCAACTTTCTGACAAAGATCGTGGAAACAAGATCCTCTCCGGTCTCATATACGCCATGACAAATCGACAAGAAATGCCAGCCACCATGGCCGCTCTGCTAGTCTTACGTGCTAGTCCATTTTGGACTTCACATGAAGTCGTCAGCTTGAACGCCGAGCTCGCTGTCACCACGATGGAGAGCACCAACGAAGATGATGACGAAGACGTTTCTATGCCTGTGCAGGGAATCGAACACGAAGTCCGCGTGTTTCACAAGCCCAATTTTCTTCGAGCTTATTGGAATCGCCCACTTGAACTCGAGCATTTATCACTGTTTGAAGTGACGGAACAGTACACGTTTGCACACGGGAAGTGGAAACGTAACCGGGTGACAAAAGTCGCTTGCGCACGACACATGAAAACGATGACTATCGACGACAATACCGAGTCCGTCGAGCGGCAGAAGTACTACAAGATCCTCTGCTTACTCTTCAAACCCCACCGGCAAGAGACCGCACACTCATCCGACTACGAGCAAGATTACATCGCATTTTCACAGTCTGGAACAAGTACAGCCGTTGATCTCGCGCGTCAGTTCACAACTAACGTTCAAGACAGCAGTCGTGCATCCTCTATGGGTGACAAGCCATCAGCCGAAGAGGTTTTGCTGGCCAACTGTACAGCGCTCACAGGTCTATCCACGGCACTTGGAGACAAAGAAGACTCTGATGGTGATGAAGACGAGAATGGTATTCCGCAGTTTGGACTCTTTGACGAAGTTCCTGATGCATCTGCTTTTCACTGACTGAGTCGGTATGATGATGAGCTTGACCAAGACCCCATTTTGAGCGACACAATTACCGAGCTTGCAGACCAAGCTTTTGATCAAGCGTCACGTGATCGCACTGAAGAAACTCGCATCGAAGTTGACGGACCTTCGACTGGAACGACCACATTCCTTCAACTATTCACAACGCTACCTACGCGTTTAGAGAAACTGCTAGAGTGCTTCACGCCGGTTCCTTGGACGGATCCAGCAACAACACCACATGCATCCAAGGACGACTTACCGCGCTTCGCCAAGATTGCACAGGTATCTCTAGCTTTCGAACTCAATGCTTGGCAGCATTACGCCTTCGAAACTACAGCCAGACACGTTTTGTACAAGTATCTATCCGACATCGAAGGTGCGGCAGGTGAACAATTTCCTCGGCCTTCACACCATGCCCTCCACCCTCAACTGATCGGCTACATGGGTGGTGAAGCAGGCGCGGGCAAGTCTACGGTCATTCACGCGTTGCTCGCGTTTGCTCGTTCGTGGGAACGGGTGGGATCGATCGAAACGCTTTCGTTCACTGGAGTAGCCGCAATCAACATTCAAGGAAGAACCATTCATGGTGCACGCAACCTATCCATCAACGAGAACATTGAGAACAGCCCCAGCTCGGAGATGAGAGCGAAGTTCGCTGGTGTCGTTCTCACGATAATCGATGAAATTTCGATGACTGACCAGCGCTTGCTCGGACGAGCGGACGCAGTCACCAGAAGAATGCGTGGAAACCTGAATACTCCATGGGGCGGTTGCCACGTGCTCTTGTGTGGGGACTGGAAACAAATACCACCCATCGCCGGAACGCCGGGTACGTTAATTCTGCCGTGCACTGTCATTGCCAGCTAACACATTCTTTGTTGTCCAGTATATCAACCAAACACGTCAAATACTCCTGCGTCACAAGGATATGAACTCTACAAGAGCATCAACTTTGTCGTGTTTCTGATCGAAAACATGAGATCTAGGCTAGATCCCGTCTACACAAGTCTCCTGCGGCGGATGCGATGGGGAAATCTCACATCGAGTGACATCGAAACTCTCAACTCCCGCGTTGGTGCAAGCTGTGGTACTGTCGACCCAAGTGATGGGATTTTTCGACCCGTCGTAGCCGCTACCAACTTGCTTCGTTGCGCGATCAACTTCAGAACGACTCTTGAGGTGGGACGGACAGGAAGATCGCAAGTTTTCCAGTCCGTGGCAAGGCCAGCAGCAGCGTCTCGGGTGAACTTTAGCAAATTTTGCGACTTCGACGACCACTTGACTGGTCGAATCCCGCTCAAGTTCCTCTACTTTATTGGCATGCCTGTCATGATCACGCATCGATTGGACGATCCGGACCTACACGGCGTTGTTGCGAATGGGACAATCGGCCACATCGTCGACCACGAACTCGCACCAGCACCTTGTATGCTATCTTCCATCGATGGCGTGAGCATCTCTGTTCACACGACGCTCCCCGTCCGCCTCCTCGTTCGCGTCAAGGACTGCCGTGCCGTTCTAAAACTAGGATATCCACCCGGTATCATCCCTGTGGAGCCGCTCCATAAAAGTGTGGACATCGAAACAAACGTTCGACCAAAGAAGAGGAAGCGATCTGGCCCCTCTATCACTGTCGACCAGTTCCCGATGGTGCCTGCATTTGCGTGCACACCTGAAAAGCTACAAGGTCAGACGTGCAAGGACGGCATTATCATATCCAGACTCCAACACTCGTCCCGCAAGATATCCCCACAAGCCCTCTACGTTTCATTCTCGCGGACTGTATCACTACAGAAGCTCACATTGACGCACCCGATCTCTCACCTAGATGTTGGATCGTTCGCCCCGCGACCTGAAACCGTCCGAGAGATGCTGCGACTACAAGACATGATCACTCCACCACAATACTTCGAGCAGGCAATCTTGGACATCTACATTTCGTGGAAACGCTCCCAACGCCCACACGCAGAGTAACACCATACAATACCAAAATCAGTTGATCCCCACAGCAAATTTGTTCGTGTTCGATTGTCGATTACGACTGCGCCCTCCCCATCTGATGCATCCAGCACGCGGCTGCTTGCAATCGCGCTCGAACTTTCCGGTCTCGATCGACGTGCACTACCGCACCGACGCTGCTGGCTTTTGCAAGCCATCGCCACTCCCTTTCTTATTGATCATAACAGCAACGACAGGGGCATCACAGCCGGTCACCACTTGGGGCTTACTGCGGCTAGTCCCGAGCTTTGGCCTGGCCTACCTGTATTCGCGGATGGAATCTTCTCGGTGTCGTGTACTCGATCGCGACGATATTCCATCCGCAACATCGCAGTTTTCTCTACACCATAACACTCGACTTGAATGTCGACCGGCTCGCCGCTGTGTCAACATCAATAGCGGCAAGGTTGTCGTGCAATCACGGCGAAAGTCCATCTCGCCGTTCGCTTCGAGATGTCCCGTGCGCGAAGCGCGCGCCCGAGTCTGTCTTGCTGACAATACACCCTGCACAATCGCTGCTGACTGGATAAAAAGAGACCAACAGGTATTCTGTGTGTTCACTTGGAATTTCCATCGGCGAGTCAGTCACTTGCCGGATCTCACTCGCCGGCAACTCGCCGAGCCTGTGTTAGTCGATAGAAAGATCATATGGTAGAGGTTTGCTGTGTGTGACGAGATCTCCGGATTTTCTGTCCAGAGCATGAAAACATAGAGAAATCTCGCCACTCAACAACATAACGGCAACAGTGCACAAGACAGCGAGCTCCCCTACGAAGGACAAGCTTTCATGGTCACTCGTACGTGGAGCAGTGGTCAGTTAGCTTCACGACGAGTCCTTGAGAGAGGATCCTGATGATGACTGTGACGTTTGGCATTCCACAGATCGATCAGCAGCTGACGTGTTTATCGCTGGACTACACATGATTGGTTGAATATATTTCCCGATATCTCCAATCGTATCGATGCGTCATGCTTTTTTGGCCAATTACGGATCAGTGGCAATTGGTCGCCCAGTCAAAATCCAGAAACGAATCGCCGGGAAACGGTAACTTCCGACGGAATTGACAATGATGGAGGACAAGAGACTAATGTCCAACGAGACGGAGGGCTACAGGGTTCACGTGCTCTGAGGTCATGATTGGTCTGTCTTCTCCAATAACGAGTCGCCAAGGTGCTGCCGCACTGCTAAGCATCGTGTGGCGGTGACACGACAGGACAATTCGGTTCGAACAGGGTCTAACGTTTCAGCAACGACGGCAAGAAGACCGTGCAAAGCGGAGATAGACGTTTCATTTCGGTTTTTGTGGTGAAATGATGTGAGAGAGACGGCAAGAGTGGTGGCGGATCCCTCTCTCTCTCCGCGATCCATCGCGGTGAGAGTGTGCCCGCCGTAACGTCGCAAAGAACCCGTTTAGAAGCCCCTCCACCACGGATCCCACTCCGTCAAGCCCCACTGGAGACGGATCCGGTCCCAAGCTCTACGTGGCGGATAGCGGCGTTGTTGTCGGTTAGTGCGTTCTTTTTGAACCCGCTATACCACATTTTTGTTCTTGAGTTTTTCGTTATCGGCAATGACCGAGTCAAGAGCGACAGGGGCGGGACCGACCGCCCACGCTGACACGCTGCAAAGTGCAAAGAGAGCGCCACAGTCTGGACCCAACTTCAACACCCACTGTGGTCGTGAACGAGCCACTACACCGCGAACCGTCACGCCATCAGTCTGCTGTTGGAAACTACAGTACTGTACTCGCAGAGGAACGACTCTGGACGACTCTGGACGCCGGCACGGACCGAGCCCGTTTCCATGCTCTTCAGCACCCGATACGATACAGTACCAGTACCATACATACCTTTGTCTCTGCTCCTTCTCCATCGAACTCGACGCTCTCTTCCTCTCCTCGACCCGACCCCATCTCGCCTGCTGTCACCACGGCAGGCGTCGCCCATAGCAAGCTGCCGTGCCAACAAGGTCAAAACTCGACTGTCTAGTCTCGCTCACCAGTGTGCTGGGTGCCCCGGCTAGGCACTGTCACGCGACTCTGATAAGTCTCTAGTACCCCACGGCACAAGAAGATGAGCATTGAGGCGTGTAGGAAGTCGATTGTTTGAGTTGGATACATTTCATCGTTTTCTTCCTTAGTGTTGGCGTTTTACGAATCCATCCTGAACACTCGCCGGTCGGACGTGTCCCGCTTCGCAGGCCTCTTAAAATAAAGATATGGGCTCGAGAAAGGCCTCTTAAAATAAAGATATGAGCTCGAGAAAGTACATAAATCCTAATCCTGGACTTCAAGACCTCCTTTTCTAAAACAGCAGGGTTTGTCTCGAAATTCCCTCCCGACGCAAGTACTAACAATTGTCAGTACTGGAGCCCAGTAGGAGGTTTTCGACACTTTTGGTCAGCTCCAACACGGGAATGACTGAATCCTAATCCAAGCTTTCAAACCCTCCTATTCCAACTTGAATTAGGAGACGAGGAGGAACCTCCTAGTTTTAAGAGGCCTCCCGATTCGGTCCATGGCCGGCTATCGTTGGCGGAGCTGTTGGCTTCATCAACTACGACAGGTACCTACGTGGGACCGACTTACCAATTGCTAAACTAACGTGTGGAGCCATATCGAATAGAAGAGATGCAGGTACAAAAGAGGCTACAGGTACTGTTGAGGTGCTATTCTCAGTCTCAGCCCGGCATAGCTATGAACTGAGCCACCAATTTTTGAGGAGTCCTCGTGGGCTTTGCAAATCCTTGGGAGTCCTAACAGTAAACCCAAAGCATGCCGCCGCTCGCAACAAGCTCCGCGCGCTCATTGGTACTTTGCTGTATGCGTCTGTGCGCTCGTGTTTGTGCTCGGGTTGCTGCCTGACATTCGCGACGTCAAGAACCCCGATCGTCAGCAGTGGATTACCATGGTGATGGTCGCGGTCGCGCTTGCCGTGAGTGCCGTGCCGTCGGGTCTTCCGATGGTCGTGACCATTTGCTTGGCGGTCGGCATGGCTACGATGATCAAGAAAAACGTGCGTAAGCTCGCGGCCGTCGAGACGCTCGGTGCCACGTCGGTGATCTGTACCGACAAGACTGGTACGCTCACCGAAGGCAAGATGACGGCGATCAAGATGTGGGGCGACTTCAAAGAGTACGAGATCACGGGCAAGGGTTTCAACAAGTTCCTCCGACGATATCGAATCGTCTGGTCGTGTGAGCAGCGACCACAGCGCTGGAAACAACGAAGGCGAGTGCACAAGACCACGGACGACGTGCCAGTTGCCTGACGCCTACTGCTGGCTGTCGAGATGCAGCGTGCGCCACTTGTTTATCGGCGTCAGCATGCAAAAGAAGGAGACAAGAGAAGCCGTCAACCAAAGACGTCGAGCGTCGAACGTCGTTTAGGGTCGGCGCAGAAGTCAGTCACTGAGGGGAGCATCGACATGCTCAGGTGGAACGAGATCCGAACGGACGTGGGCCGTGCGAATGGACAAGACCTCGACAACGACCCGAGTCAGTCAACGAAATCTGTCGAGCTGATTGCCTAGGTGCGCGATCCACGGGCGCGGCAAGCCGACGATAGTATGGTACGTGATCGGTAGTGCCTAATCCAGGTCACCGCCATAGCAGGTCTCATTGTGGGGTCTAGTGACCAAAGTCATTCCTAGCAAGAAATACATGTGATACCCAAAATAGAGTTACAGCAGACTTGGTCGTAGCTAATGACAACCTGCGCCTCTGAAAGCTGCTTAAGCTTAAGCACACGAAGGTATGACCACGACAGCATCACCAAACGACTACGCACGATGGAGTCAGCTACTCCTCGTGCCGGACACCACCGCAAATGAGCTATACGACGAAGATCAAGGCATTCACCAATGCGTGCTGCGAGCGTTTGCCTTTCACGACGAGTATCTCTCTTACTCGTCGTCGAACAGCACACAGCGACAGGCTCGCCTTAAGAGCGAAGGCCACCACTGGTCGTCCGTCTCGCGCGTCTACCGCGCGGTAAGGACGGCACCGAAGGTGGAGCTAATTCATTGGACGTTTGATTGTTTTCAGAATCAACAGCGAGTCGCCTCGCCCTCGACAACTTCGGCGAGCACCATGTACCCGTTCACAACGCATGCGCGAGGGATCTTTATCGACAAAGGCAGGCGTCTTTTTGTCGTCTACGAGCCGAGAGCGTTCACCGGCGAAATATCGCAGTGGTTCGGCAGCAGTCTCAATGACTTCGCGAAAGCGTCTAAATCTTGCACCCGCCTCATCGTCTATGGCAGCCAGACTACATCGAATGACTGCGAGAAGCGCGTCATGCGCTTTGGATTGTGCTGTTGGGAGAAGTTTAGGCAGTCTAGGCGAGCGTCCCCGTTTGCCAGGTGCCGCTGTTGCCTCCAGGTTACCCACACAGCCCTATTATACGTTCGCAGACGACAATATACACCTTGAACCCATTTTGTCTGGTATACACATAATCGGAAAATAGAAAAGACCTACGGTTCATCGACATGGGGGGAAGCACCCCCAAAATGGACACCAACTTTCAGGTCCTCTGCATGCATGAGAAGGTGAATGCCGTGGCTGGGAATCCTCCTCATGACTAATCCAATCTTAAGGAACGACGCAAGCAATTACTAGAGTGAAATGTCCCGCTCTATTTATCATTATCGTCCTTGCTAGCAGGCCAGCCTAGAGACTCACACTCTCCTCCTCACCATCGCCTTCAAAGTCAAAGCTGAGGTCCGGCTCCATCGGCTTGACCTCACTATCGTCGCTGGTATCCTCGCTGTCTCCTCGGTCTCCGTCGCTGCCCTCGTCTTCTTCGTCATCATCGGCGTCTTGGGCATCAGGGAAGACGACTGGATGCGGGAGCTGCTGCTGGGGGGGGCCGTGACTTGGAGGCGCCGCAATGCCTCGAGCAATGTCCTCTCTCAAACGCACGTAGCGTCGAGAGATCTCCTCAATTGTCTGGACGAAGCGGACCGTGGATGGGTGTGGCGTGCTGAAGGCCGAGTTGATCTCCCTGTTGAATCGCTCCAACGGATTGTTGGTGCGAGCGACGACATCACGGCGTAGCTTGTGGACGTTCCACACAGCAGGTGGGTGTAGGGTGATCCACGTCCTGCGGAAGTAGACCCAAAACTTGCGCCAGAGCTGGGCTGAGTACTTGATGCCGTCTTCGTCGCAACGAGCTTCGATACTCGAGCGAACCCACACGATCCCGTTCACCTCGATCGCAGAATGCTCACAGACCGTGAGCATGTCGAGGACGCCTCTTTCCATAGCGATGCCGATTTCCTCCTTAGCAATACGGAGCTTGGTCATCCGGCGCGAGCAGGCCTGCTTGAAATGGAAAAAGCATCCGACGACGTCTGTGTCTGGGAACCAATCTTGGACGGCTTGGATCAGCGCGCCTTCGAAATCACAGACGATCTGCTGGGGGTCAATGCGCTCGCCACACGCGTCGCTGATGTACTGCAGAATGTTCCAGTAGGACTCGTAGGTTTTGGAGGCAGCCAGCACGTAGAACACAGGCACGTAGAGCTTGCTCCCTTGGTCGAACACCATGACCACCACGCACTGGCGGAAATGCGTGGGTACACAGCGAAAGGTTCCGTCGATGAAGAGGGACATCTTGCGATACCGAAGGAGGCTCAAAAGCGCTGGATGCGCCCACCCCACCACACGGTCGATCTTGTACTCGTTCTTCACCTTCGCGTTAGTCCACACGTGGTGGAACTGAAAAAAGTTAAGCGGCGTGAGCCGTACCCGAGACAGCGGTG